>CABFWO010004381.1:18894-35667 GCA_902155825.1 Timema genevievae | reverse complement strand
GTTAGTTTTTTTTACGGTCGCAATACTTAAACTTTAATGTCCAAAAATTTAAAAAAATATATTTAATTGCGAATAGGTTGAAAATTATTGATTTTTTGAAAATATGTTTCGAATAAATTATTTGTATTATAAATATATATACATATTTGTAATGCTAAGTAATTTCATATCTCAAATAGTTTCGGAGCTATTATAAAAAATGTTAATTTACGCATCAGACCGGAGCCCTTGAAGCCATTTTGCCGAAATATTGAGAGTAGTCATTTTGTTTGGAATATTTATTAATGTTTATAAATGAAATTTAATCAAAATCGTTAGAGCCGATTTTGAGAAAATCGACTTTTCCTCTTTTTGCCCTTCAGTAAACTACCCTTAATTTTAGGGGTAGATATCCAATTCCAAAAACCCCTCAGGGGAACCCTATGAAAACCCTAGATATCAAGTTTTAGCTCAATCGGTAAAATAGTTTAGGCTTTAGTTGGAGGTACAGACAGACAGACAGACAGACAGACAGACGGAAATTCAAAAACCACTTTTTCGGATTCAGGGAGTCATGAAATGTCAAGATTCATCAAAATCTCGAGTTCGATTTTTTTGACGATCACCATATTTTATCTACCTGTAAGATAGAGAGAAAGTAAAAATTAAGTCAAAACACACAAAACAAAATAAATTTATAACAAATCTTGTTTGATAATAACGAGAAGAAATAAACAATGGTAAAATAATTAACATTGTCATTAGGATGGAAATGGTTCAAAAGTCCTTTTTCTTAATTTAGAGCCATGATACAAATGTAGTAGGCTACCAAGTTTTCTTATTTCATTTGAGTCCATAACCATGTTCCTAACACATAAAAAATTCAATTCCATAACAAAGAAACCAAATAAATAAAAAAGAACATAACATATTAACATTAGGATAAAACTGATCCAAAAGTCTTTCTCCTTAATTCAGACCTGGAGACCAGTGTTGCAGAAACTTTCCTAATATCGATGTAGTTCAAGATGTCATTGTGAACATGAGAGGTAGCGTGGTTCAGTCTCTTTTGAGTCATTGTGGAACGAAAATATGTCTTCAGCCGTCTGAGAGAGCTGAAACTTCTCTCTGCCTCACAAGACGAGCTGGGTAAAACCGAACAAGATGATCCACATTTGAAAACAAATTGTAGTATTTCAGGGAATGTTGTAAACCCTATCATTGTTTAGTTATCGAGTCGAGTTGGTTGTGAATTGAATTTTCTCTTTGTAATGCATAAGTTACTTTATTCCATTATACAGTTCAACTAACTAAAATTTATCATGTAAGGTAAGTTATTAAATGAAATTATTCTATTATTGAAGGTACGTGAGTCCCTCGTTGAGCTATTGGGGGGGGACGTGTCCCCCCCGTTCGCCTTGCTAACAACGCCCATGTTAGTAATGTTGTGCCAAGGTAATATTGTAAAGTCGCTCAGCATGCCAATCAACCAGGGGCGGCTTAAGGGCCGGGCAGACTGGGTGGCTGCCCAGGGAGTCACCTCTAGGGGGCGCCAAACAGAGCATCAACATAACCTAACATAGCTTGGGAATGATATGGAGATAATTCCCAAACCTCACACCTCCTAACCTAATGTAAACTGGGAGTAATAATGGAGTTACTAAGCATATTACTTATTCACTTTTTGATATTAACATGAAATTTGGCTTAGTGGTATATTTTTTTATGGTGAATAAAATAGGATATAGTCATATAGGGCCACTCTTAAAAAGTTATTTTACATCCGCCAACTTGAAAAAAGGCTCCCTTAAAGGTTCTATTACAATATTTCTTAAATTGTTCATTTTATAAAAATTAAAGAAGAGAGAATTCATTGTCTTCAAAACATGTTCTAATAGTTTTCTTTGTAATCCTATTTTTGTACAATTTCACAGTGGGACGTTTATAGTAGTGTATGATAACCATTTATGAAGTTTCCGCTTCGGATTATTTTCCTATCACACCCAGGGTACATAGGTTTGGGGTTGCTAGTTTTGGCAGGGGAGTAGGGAAAATTTAAAATATGTTCAAATCCATAAGTTTATGACATAATGTTAAGACTTACGGCACTATCTACCCTTATAATTAAGAACATTGTTATTTTATACAATAGGGGTCTTCCCCAGTTAAGGTTAGAAAATTTAATGCTCCTAGAAGCTATTTGGAGTGGTCCTCGTTTAGAGAATTTTTGAAAATCATACTCTTTTAGCAACTATTTAAAATAGTTCTCCCCCCGAAATATTTTAAAATTTAGATCCTTGTAGGGGATATTTGGAGTAGTCCTCCTTTGGCCAATTTTTAAAAATTGGAAACCCCTAAAAGCTATTTTAAGAAGTGCTCATCAGAATTTAAAAAAATTTGGAATGCCCTAGAAGCTATTTAGAATGTTCTTCACCTGCTTTTTTTAAATTTAAATTTTATTTTATGCCTCTTAGGGCTGTTTGAAGTGGTCTTCCACCAACAAATTTCTTAAATTGGGTGTCCTTAGAATCTATTTAGAATGGTCCTCGCCTGTTTTGTTTTTTTCCTATCATGTCCAGGCTACATTAGATTTAGAATTGTTGGTTTTGGGGATTATCTTCATACTATCCTATTATCCCTTGTTATATAAGGGGTTGCCAAAAGGCAATCCCGTCCGGGTGCAAAATTTACCTTGGGCCACCCCTGCAACCAACCCATCCAAATCGTATATATTTCTATACTAGTTAACTAATACAACTATTAAAACAAATTTAAGTTGATCTTGTAAAATTTAAATGTGACAACCTGTTTCTAAATCAAATACATTAAATAACTGTTTATTGAATATATAAACATAAATCAGAATAAATACAAAAGTTATAGATTGTTTAGCAAAAGCTAAGTTCTGAAAATATTAATATGAAATTTTGGAACAAAACAATTGAATCATTTAAACATAAAACACGTTGCTATTAAAACTATTACTCGCATCATTGGTTTTGATTGAAAATAAAGGTTTCATATGTTTTCATTCAAATTGCTCAGCGTGTCATTGAAAATCGTTCAGAGTGCCAAGAGCGGCACGTGTACTGTAAGTTGCTGACCCCTGCTTTAGACAATAAAATGGTTGATATGTTTCATGCTTTCAACATCCTCGTCTTTAGAATTAACTGGGAAAGTAGGGCTTGGGCCTCACTCATCACCACCTCTTGTAAGCCTGGTACTCCGGGAAGTGCCAGTGAATAGTACACGGATGGGCCGTGTTGAATTCGGCCCAGTCCTCAAACAACCACATTTGTGATGGGTTACCACTCTGCCCTGCAGGCTCTAATCATGTTGAATACACTTTAGGCCTGGTATTTCTTCTTTAGTCGCCTCTTAGGAGCCGTCCTTAAAATTAAGTAAGGTTTTTTCCCATGATTTTTTATTTTCCCCTTCCACACATAAGGGATTGTAAGACTTCACAGCAACCCCCCTCCCCACCAACCCTCTATCTTACGTCATTTTTTTAATATTTGGTAAATTTGATTAGATTTATTGTTTAGTTATTTTTAGTAGGCATAAGGCATTGGTAATTAGCGAGTGATGTGAAATTTTAGAATATTTTAATAGCAGTAATAAATTAAATACTAGTGAAATTTTATAACTATGCTAATTTATTTATTTTATGACCTCTTTTGTTAGATTTTTCCTCACAATAAACAATAATTAAAAAAATCTTTATGAAGATGGATTCTGACCCCTCCCACGTGAGAAAATATTGGACCCCTGCCCCCCAAAAAAACCTTGTGTTGTTTTAGGAGGACCCCTTATGACAATCAGGGGATATTTTGGTATTATTCTAAACTCTGTCCCGCGGGGGAACACACATTATTTATCTATAAAACAATACAAAACTCAAAACAAAAAATTTGCCAAATTCATTTAGCAATAGATTCTATATTCAATATTCAAAGTTTAATTGGCAGCAAAACAAAACATCAGCTTTTATATTACCTTCCTCTGTCACCCTTATTTACAAAATGCTTGTCAGTTACCCTAGCCCACAAGATGAAGGATGCTGATGTACTCTTGTCACAGATGGGTTTGTGATTGTGGAGTGCTGGGAGCCCGTGACAAGTCGTCCTATGGGCCAGATCTTGCTCGACTATTTGACGGACACAGTAGTTAGCCACAAGCTGGGCCTGTATGGGCGCCCTCACGTCTCACCCAACAGTCGCACTATAGTGACCTTGGATCGTGGAAGAGACGGGGTCACACTCGTCGTACAGGAGGTGAAGGGTTAGTGTCGAGTGACTGGCAGTTTAGTCCAGGGGCTGGCCTATGTCCTGTTGGAAAGTTTGCGTATAGAGGGTTTCTTTTCAGATATCATTAAATATGTGTCATCTTGGGTATATGGCCTGAATGTTGTCAGTTTTTTTAAATGGCCACCAAATATGGGACATGGTTTTAAGCGTATTTCAGCACTTAATTCGTAATGTAACCAAGTTTGGTACCATATGAAAACTCTTATTCGTGGCAGTGTAACTTATTAAATCTTGAACATATCTTTATAAGGAAAGCCTCTTTTTGCTTTATGAAGTAATTGTATTGTATTTGTAAGAAGGTATAGGAAAGGTGGATATAAACATATAAAAGGGGACGAACACAATATGGCTTTTACAATGAAGAGAAGAACACAGTTCAAACTTTACATTGCTGCCACTGGACAAAGAGGTAATGGTTGCCTCTTAAAGAAAATTAATCGTCACCGCCCAGTCCCCCGACCTAGGTTTCATTCTATCGGAACTCATTAGGAAGGAGTGTGAAACGCGCAACGCAACTTCCTAAATGAAAAAAACCCAACAAAAAACCCACACACACAAAAGGGAGAAAATAGAAAATTATAAAGAATGATAGGACACATAGATAGGAACTAGTAAAAGGTATAACATAAAGGACAAACATAGGAAAAGAACATTCGGCCCTTTTATATGTTTATATCCACCTTTCCTATACCTTCTTCCAAATATAATACAATTACCTCATAAAGCGAAAAGAGATTTTCCTTATAGAGATATATTATATATTCGCATCCAATGTTCTTTATGTTATACATTTTACTTGTTTCTACCTATGTGTCCTACCATTCATTACAATTTTCCATTTTATCCCTTTTGTGTTTTTTTGTTTCCTCTTTTAACAAGTTGTGTTGCACGTTTCACACTACTCCTCCCTGATGAGCCTGATGATTTCCGATAGAATGAAACCTAGGTCGGGGATGTAAAGTGTGAACTGTGTTGTTCTTTTCATTGTAAAAACCATGTTGTGCATACAAAAACATCAGTGTCTGAGGATGCTATTATAATATGCTCTAAATTTCTAGCAAATGCATGATGTACATGAAGAAGTAGCCACTCATCAGCCTCCTCCAGGTCAGATTGTAAATATGAAATGTCTTCTTTCGTGCCATTTTCAAGAAGCATACTTGTCAGTCCATTCTCACCAAGTCAGCGAATATAAATAGGCTTACCACTGAAATCATTGCATTATATCAAGTATTGAGTGAAGAACTGCTCCAACTGGTATTTATTACTTGAAGATGCCCAGAACACATGCACACCTTTTGGAAGAGGGGTTTCCACTCCATCAATATTCATGTTAATTAGATGGGTGGTTCTTCTTCTTTGTCGTTCAGCTGATTTAACACTATCTTCTTTGTATGTATTAAAGGTTATGTCAATCCTAGAAGAGTTTAGTGCAATCGCCTTTATTCTCTGAATGATAAGCTTTGCAAAGTCCCTAAAAGTATTTATAGAATTAGACATAGCTGCTTGAGTTTTTCGTGCAATTAACATATAATCAAACAAAGTTGCAGTGGTTTGAGATGAAGGAGGAGGCGTTTTGAAAGTTGATTCTTTAAGATCGTTATCTAGTTCTTGTACCAAACTTGACTTATCAGGTTTGTTTATAAATCCATCTTTTGTTAAAAAGAACAAAGTAGAAACGAGTTCATAGCACAGCAACTGATCAATGGAGAATTCTCTTTCTCGTGCAACATCAATTAAATGTAGGGCATCAGAAGTCTCATTTTGAGTGTGGATTTTATTCATGTGTTGCTGAGAATTGGACATCTTCCATTTGGCTACTTTATCGCAGAGCTTCTTGGACTTGTCAACATATCACCTGAATAGCTTGTATGCTGTTTCTCCCATTTTGTAACATTTAAACTTGAAGTTCTCCTCATGTTCGTTAAAATGTTTACCAGTGACAATGTTGTACAACTTGTCTTCTGCAATATTTAAATCAAACTGATCTTTTCGTTCAATGATGAAATACATGATAACTTCAATGCTTTCCTCATCTGAATGAGTTAAAGTGGGTGAGAATTCATGATGCAATGTGTACTCATCATCATCTTGGAGACCACACATATTTCTAGAGAACTGACTTATGGATAATTTCTCATGTTTAATGACGTCTCTTTGCAACAGCTTGCTTCTGACGAGTAAGTCCTATTATGCCTCCACGACTCTTTGCAGGTTTATTATAGACCTGCTCAAGAGCTTGGTCCATTACAACACTACTAAACTTTCTGGTTCCATGTTGAACAACAAAGCTGCCCTTCTTGAATGACGCATAAAGGGTGGGATGTAATTCTTCCAGTTTCTTGCAATCTTCGAGATATTTGGACTCCCCCATTTTGCGTAATTTATTTTTCCAAATGCAAAGAACAAAGGAAGTGCTCTTTGAAATGCTAACACATGCAAATCCAAGTTTCCTTCTTGGTCTGCCCATTATATTTTATAAACGGTATAATACGCCCTAATTTAAATGCTATTGTTTTGAATGTGATGTTACAATATGTGAATAAAGTGTGATTAGTTGCATTGCCATGAACAAGAGCTTTCATTTGATACCAAACTTGGTTACATTACAAATTAAATGCTTTCAAACGTTTAAAACCATGTATTATATTTGGTGGCCATTCAGGTCATGTACCCAAGATGAAAAACATCACTAGACACATATTTAATGATATCTGAAAAGAATTGCAAATTTACAACAGGACATAGGCTCCCCCCCTCTCCATTAGTTGCTCAAGTGTTGGTGTATGGCAAGGTAGCCCACGAACCACATATGACTGTATTTTGAGTATTTAATAAAAATTAATAGTTTAATCAAATGCCATTTGGACTTTGCACATTTATTAACCATTTGACTTTACTTAATAAATTATTATAGTAATTAATAAATTTAATACTTTCTTCATTTTAAATCGTTAAAAGAAATATCCTAAAAGTGTTAGTTTGAATATGTTTAAGACCAATAATTCATCGCTTTCTTTAACAACTTGTCTCTCAGTTTTGCGCAAGTACTTCAGTGGGCAACAAAAGTGATTTCATTTTGCCCTTTTACCTGTCTTTTTGCTTTAAATTAACTCAAAATGAACCTGTGTTTTCTCGAGTGGAGTGATAACCCTAAATCACGCATATTAATTTAAGCCCTACTTATAATGCCAATCCTTGGTTTGTATAAATTAACTCTCTACAAAGAGTTCTTAAAAATAAATTGAAGTTTTGTAGCCAAAATCTGAAAAATAAATATTAGAAGTGTGAAATAAAACTTTTTATGAAAATAATAGATTCCCGTTTACTGAAAGCATATATATACAAAATTTATACTAAAGCTATAAAATGTTAGTTTTAGTGACATGGCTTGTTTTTCCAGAAAGTGGTCTCAAGTTCCTGTTTGATGTGAAGACAACGCTGAACATCAGTGATATTACCTTCTACCCATCACAGACCACACACGGCTACGACCTGTACGCTAGCGCTACAGACAAGGAGGACATATTATTCCTTAATCTTGTTTCAGGTGAGAGCTATGACGTTATACAAATCATCATCATCATCATCAACTGTTTACAGCCTGTGGCGGAAACATCTATCCTTCCACCATTTTTCCTCTTTTAATAACATTCATTCTTCTCTTTAACTTTATACAACTAGAATGATCAAACTGTAAGATTTGTCAATATTAGTGTTTAAAATTCTGTTTAGAGTTAAATTTGTACTTCCATGTTGCAAAAAAAAAAAAAAAAAACCCAACACTTTAGTACCAATATTTTTAAGATGTGTGTCGGCAGATTTTACAAAACAAACTTAACGTAAGATTAATACATTAATTTCCAATGTTAATTAAGGATTGAGTAGTACGGTACCATTACTGTGACATTTCCAAACCACATCCATGGCAACGAGTACTCATCCTTATTTTAAGGTAGTGAAAGCGAATCAAATTTGAAATAATCAAACACTGTCACCCCTCACTCATCCAGGAGTTAAGTTTAAAGTCTGGCAGAGCAAAACACATGCAAATAGCGTGATAAATGCTGGGTGAATTAGCTACCAACACAACCTGTAGTAGTATGTTAACCAAGGCCGTAGTCGGGGAGGGGGGGTTGGCGTTCAACAACCCCCCCCCCCCCCCCNNNCCCCCCCCCCCCAAATTGTATGAACAAAATATATATGGCTTATGGTTCAAACAATATCAAAATTAATGTACAAATACAAATTAGGGGGCTGTGTTACCATAAAAAGCACTTCAGAGAGGTTCTAGAGGTGTTTAGTATTTAGAATTGTTCCTAGTTTTTGGCGGTTAGGGGGTTATGTTGCCCTAACAAAACACTTTGGTAAAATTTTAGATTGTTAGATCCCAAAAGAAGGGGTTTTATTTGTAAATACGTTTTTCATAATATTAAAGTATTAATCTATCTGGTCTAAAACAGACCCGACATTAGTGACACATTCAAACACCAAGTGCTGCTGTCAATACGTGAGTGTAAAGGGAGAACTGGAATAATTGTGATTGATTTATTGGAACTAGTTTAAATAGCTGTGATTATTTTTACAGCAAAATCTAGTTGAACATTTTTTAAAACGGAAATTTTTTTGGGTGCAAATATCCACTTATGACTTATGACTTGTTATATTGACATTTTTTTTAGAACCTTGTAACTTCACAAATAGTACAACCGACATTTCATGCTCGACCCTGTGATTATTTGTAAAAGCATTACTGCGGGTGTTTCAGGTAAGGTGGAGATGATCACAGGGGTGGGTAAGGCAATGCAGTCTAGCCTTGCTGAGTGGGACACTCCTAACCGGCCAATAGCAGCGTCTGGTGTGTTTGGCCATTACATGGTCACCCCTGCTAACGAGGCGCTGTTTGTGGTGAACGGAGAGACGCGGACAGTGAACTGCGAGATTGGTGGACTGGTCCACCCGCGCACTGTAGTATGGGTCACCATGCAGCTGCAGTGAGTGTCACATTCACCGTGCGACAGACTGGTGTATAAGGGATCAGTATGGTGGACAATATGACGGTGCTGGATGGCCACAAATTAAAGCGTGTTGGACCAAGTAATCTACCACATAATATATAACTAGAGGCAATAAGTTTCTCGGATTAAAAGTGGGGACATAGCTGCGTGTTTATACAGGGTGTTGTCGGATTTAACAGCCAAATTTTGGGAAGTGTTATGGGATCGAAAAACTGGCTTCAAATGTCCTTAGGAGATTAGCTTGTTTTCACTTCCTTTTACAGCAAATAGCAATTAACTAAATCAAAACACGCTTGTTTGCATAAAAAGTGAAATAGGACTAAAAATATTAAGTTTTTTAAAATACACCTTGGTTTAAGAGTTGTGCAACATCAAATTATCACTAAGCTGATCTATCATTTTTTCCAATATTTTTCTTAGTTTAGGAGTCATAAAAAATCCATGTTATTATTTGGATATAAAACATAAAACGAATTTCTGTCATTGATAGGTGCAATGCTTGTTTGGACAAAATAAATAAATTAAATAATACATATTTTATTTAATAACTATAAATATTTTGCTTTTGTTTAGCTTTTTGCCGTTTGCTCAAAAAGAAAGCAGAAACGAGTTAATCTCCAAAGGACATTTCGAGTTAGATTTTCGATCTCCTGCCACTTCCCAAAGTTTGGCTATTTAATCCGAGAACATCCTGTTTACTCGAGCGGATTCACAAAATGTTTGCAGACCAGTATTAACTACCCAAAGCCAACTAAATGTTGGTTAGTTTATTTTTATTGTTCTGGTCAAATAGGGTTGTTTCAACTACAGAAGTATGGATATGATGAACATCTGTTTAATTTGTAAATAGATTGAGCTATTTAACATCTAGCTTGTTCCGACTATTAATGGAGAAAATTTCGTTTATACTCTAGACATACCTAACACATATTTTAGTGACCGAGGTCTTACTCCCTCCCTCAACCCCTCATTGATTTTAAATAATTAATCAACACAATAGGAAATAAATTTGCTAATGTATTGAATGTAATACACAAGAAAGTTGACTCTTAGCCTTTAATTTGTGAACTTGAGACAATATTTTTATAATTAATTGCATATAGAAATATTATTCCACAGGGATGATAACAACCAGTATATTATTGTGGCTAATTGTGAGAAAAACCCATTTTGCACGAATTTAATAGAAAAGTGAGATTAGCATTACTTTGAAGTATAATCATTTCTTCATTACATTAAGGATGAGCTGAAAAAAAAAACTTACTCAACCATGTAAATAAAAATCACGTGGTGAAAAGAATTTGTTCAATTTTTTTACTGTAGTAATGAGTGAATTTGGTAAAATTTAACACAAGTCACTTTGTTTTATTTCTATGAAAAGACACATAAAAAGTGGTCTAAGCCTGATAAGTTAATGATGCATCAATAATCTGTTAGACCTTGCTTTTGGGGCACCTAATTGGATAAAATATTTGTTGTAATGATACGTATCTTAAATAGGTAAAATGTGTGTGTGTATATATATATATATACACACACACACATACATACACGGTGTTTGCGAACAACACTGAAAAACTCTGGTAATCAATAGGGGGAATAGTTAGGGTGAGGCAAGGGGCAATGCAAGCATATTTGAAATAAGAACTTATGTTTGGCGTTGCAAGACATCAAATAAGTGCCTGGAGGTGCTGTAGCTTACAATTGTAGCATTTAAGCCTTTAGTTGCGTTGGGATTGTGATTTATTTGTTTCATCTTTGAATCACCATAGTTCTCTCGCTTGGACAAATCACTAGGTCAGAAAAGGGTGAAAATCTGTGAGGAAAGGGTGGCCAAGTAGTTGCGGGCTTTACAACAGCAGATGACGGACTGTCACGCCGTTTCGGAGTTCCCAGGTGTGTTTTGAATGGTATTTAAGGCGGCTCAAATTCTGACAATCAGATCTTCTGTTGTATCCACCCTTAACAAGGGTCTTGTGACAATCCATTGTGCGCTATTGTAGAGAGGATATGACAAACTATTGTTGTAAAGCCTCATAATGAGGTTGGTGGTTGCCACTACGAGCAGATTCTCTGACCTTTCTCGGCTAATGGTCTGTCAGGGTGAGAACTTTGATGGTGCAAATATGATAATAAAATGATGACATAAGTAAAACACACATAAAACCCAACTGGTGGCTTTTATGATACAATTTCAACCTAAATATATGTATATATATTGCTTTAATGACCTGTAAAGCCAAACTAGAGCGCTACCGACCACACGTTCCTATATCAAAGTCGCCCACCATGCCCCTCTAACCGCTAACTCCTAATAACCTCATAAATTTGTTGGTGTTATTCATAAACATTCTGTGTACACTCACATACAATAAACATTCATTAAATAATATTTATGATAAAATTTATTTAAAATTATTTACTGAAGTGTTTTTCTACCTGCGGGGGCAAGATCCCAAAGTTTTAAATATCAGATTATAATTATTATACTTGAGTATAAAGTCTTATTTCATGTTTTGGAACATATCAATTGTACTTTCTTTGTTAAGAGGAAAATACGAAATTGTCAAACTTTAATTTTTAGATCCAATACATCTAAATATGACAAGCATTGCTATCACAAATAAGTAAAATATGAAAAGGCTGAAATTTTGAGTGTTGCGGTATATGGTGAATGTCACATTCTGTATCGGATGTCGTATTCTGTATTGGACGTCGCAGTTTGTATCGGATGTACATTCTATAGCAGGTGTAACGTTCTGTATTGAATGTAACTTCTATATTGATTTTTCCAAATGAATATTGAATGTGTTTTAAACAAACGTGAATTTCTGAATATGCCAGCTACTATACTAGTGCTGTGATTTTGATGAGGATACTTTGTAAAATTGAAATCCAATTTTTTCCTTAGTGTACTTGGCAGATGTTTATTGGAAAAATAACATATTTTTAACAACTAGTTTTTTTTCTTCATAATAATTTAGTCCCCCATACAAACTATTATTTAAATAAATTTAGTCGATATCTTCAATACCTGTTTACTTCATTGAGGATTTTAAAATTTAAAAAATAATTATTTAAGAGGGTGCACCACAGACTGCAAATTTAATTTTAAAATGTGGTAGTGAAGGAAATGATTTCAATTAGTTTGTTACACATTGAATTGTAACAAACTGTCAGTGAACGTTTTATAATTTGATATATCATACAAATAAATGTTATACAAATGATTAAATATCAGTTATTTAATAATTTATATGACATTTCTTTGTAATATACATCACATCAAATGTTAGACTATTACAGCTCATTGTGTAACAAATTAATTAAAATCATTTCCTTCATTAATACCTTAAAACATAATATTTTTAGAATGTTTTATAATATTTGTGAAGTTTCAAGTGGATTCATTTAATTTTGGGTATGTACACAATTTTTAGAAATCTTCCAAGTTAAACTAAAATTTGCAATTGACTTGAAATAATATTTTGGAAACTTCTTGTTAAATTATTAAAATTATTATAAGCTAAAGCAAATTGTTTCTAATCATCATTTAATATTTTACTATGGTTTATCAACGCAAAAGTTGCCACACGAAACCACCACAAGATACCACAAGAAACATAAAATGAGTAATTGCCATAAAAATCCCTTGAGCTGTTTTAAAACCTAAAAAAGAATGCAAAGGGGATGAAAAAAGGTAGTAAAAAGCTGAAATCCACAAATCACTCTTGCGCTGGTGAACTTATCCTTACTTATGTTCCTCATCAGACTTAAATTTATAGACATCCAAATTCCTCCAACCAGAATATAAGTTATGAAGTTCCTAGGGAAGTCCTTATATCTGAATACTTTACCAATACCATGAAAAAACAAATAATAACATTGCTCTAGAATGTTATATTCCTTCCCCTTCTTGATTTGCACAAATTTAAATACATTCAACAAAACATTAAACTGCTAATGTGAACTACACCCTTTTAAATAAGTTGAAATATTTATAGGAATTTTTACGCCAAGTATTTTATAACATTGTGGGCAAATGATTTTTGGGATGTGCCTTGGTCGTTGCACCATTTTATTACACCTTTTGAAAAATTATATTTGCCTTACAGTCACATGAAAAACTATTACATTAATATTGAAAAATGCAGGTGTTTTTGTATAATTTTACTGTCGTAAAAATACTTATATCCATATCTATGATTTTTTATTAATTGGAATATAGAATTATATTAATCTACAATCAATTATTTTATGTGTATTACTATAAACAAATTATGTTTTAGTAACTAATGTATTACCCCCACAAAAATGTAATATGGATTATTGACAAAATATTATCAATGTGTTGCAGCTTCAGTAATTTTACATGTAATTTCTACAAATAAATGATATATTAAAAGCTTACTGTACTTTAGGTTTAAGAATTATTACTCTCAGGGATGCTTTCATAAAAATAATGCTATGGAAGGAAGTCAAAGGAATGCGGAGGAACAAGTCTTCTTAAGTTGTTCATCTTTCTATTTTTGTTTTTAATCATTCTCCCACTTTTCTAACTAATCGACATCACTTATCCTTTGTTTAAGTTTTGTTACGAGTAATGTAGTGATATTTGAAAATGCTTCTTATGTGTATATGATATGTTACTTTTGTCTCTGCCTTGTAATTTCTTTATTTGCTTAAGGACCTATTTAACAAAACCAAAATTAAAAACCTAGAAAAAATGCCTAATCTCCGTTACTGAAAAGTGTGTACGATGATTTATAGTATATGTCAATATTGTGATCAGCTAGTTAGAGTTAATATTCCAATTATTTTAAATTATCTAATATTCAAACATCCTTAATTAAGTGGGGGATGTAGGGACCGCGAGAAAATACCATTGTTATTGCAGTTTTTATAACAAAACTTCTTTTGGTCAAAAAAAATCAAATACTGCTTCTCTACAAAAAATAAAGTTTAATAATTTTCTTCACAGGTAACCTCAACATTTGTTGAATATCTGTCATGAGAATCATTTGTTGAATATCTGTCATGAGTATACCAGCAGTATATGACAAACTTTTTAAATGAAGAGAAAATTGTCATAAATATCCAGGACACCCTTAACAGATATTTAACAAGTGCTGTGATCACCAAGTGAAGAAAATTAAACTCTGTTTGGACTGAAGCAATAAATTATTTATTTTGATAAAAAATAATAAAAAAAAATTTGCTATAAAAACTACATACAATAACACTGGTCTTTTCTCACGTTTCCTACATTCTCACTTTAACTTTAGGATTCACGGCTGTCGGCTATCTTTGGCTATTTTCGGCATTCCTCTAACCTGGGAAGTAAGCCAAGGAATGCTAACTAGCCTCGCAATCAGGTAGGGATGATAACTTTCCTAAATAAAGTTTGGGGTACTAGATACCCTCCAACACACTGTCGAAAGCATCACTGATTATTTTTAGTCGACGAAAGAAGCTTTACTGGCACCTGATGTTCAGTGGTGGAAGTGAGCCTAGAAGTGTTTTAACAACCACAGCTGTTTGCACACGCAATTTGCTGCCGATTCTATTTCTTACACTGAAATGTCCCAGAGTGTGCCTGTGGTTGCTAATGTTTACAACACAAGTGTCTAGTCCTGCTAAATTAATGTGCCACATTTCTGCGAATATGAGATAAATTATATTATATATATAAAAAAACAACTGAAGCAACATTACGAACAGTTAATTCCTTTTTGTACAACTTTTGTATCCTTCACTTTGCATGTAATGTTAGCTCTAATTGTGGAGGCTTTGCTAAATGTAGTTGTTTTGGCCTGTTTAATATAGTTCTCTCTTAATAAAATACTATTGTTTTAATACACTTTATTCATTTATTTCATTTCTGATAGTGAACTGGTGGGGTAAGCAATAATAAAAAAATTGATTGAATATCTCGTCTATAATCCATCATGAACTGCACATTCGTACAGTTGTCATTGTACTATTGGCAACATAAATCCCTCTCGAATCAAAGGTGGCTGCATTATCTGATAGCTCATGATCTTAATTGATCACTCATATGTAGCTGACAACTTCCACACATCAATCACAGACTCTACTTTAAAATATGAGTAAAAAATTGGCCTTGGGCATGGGATGACTCCTGGATAGCTCAGTAGTAAGAGCATTATCTTGCAAAGGTCCCAGATTCAATTCCTGTGTCCTGGTGTCATTTTTTAATTTAAATAAAATAAGAAAGCATATCCAATAGAGATGGAATGTGTGTATATTTCTACACATGTTTGTTTAGTTTGTAAAGCAGAAATTTGGTAAGAAGGAACTTTACAAAAGTATAAACACATTTTTCTTTTGTGATCAATATTGAAAATATTATTAACGCTATTTAATACCTATAAAAGGTGATAGCAGTCTCATTACTTCAAGTATTAATCTATGAATTATTTAGTAGCTTTTATAACTGTAAAAAAAGTTATTTCTTTATAAAGTGAACTATACATATATTTGTCTGCTACCCAACTTTTAAGACAAACCAATTAGTTAAAGTGACCATCAACTTAACTCTGTTGTAATGTATTTTTAATAGCTTTGTTCAAGTTTTGTATGTCTGAACTTTGCAGCGGTATTAATATTTATAGTATAAAAAATAGTGACTTTCAAGCTACAACGTAGCATTAACATGTATAGGTACACTATTTAATGGAAAATATTAGTCAACATATTTCATTATGATTGTTGAATTTATTGAAATTGCAGAGCCAAATGTTTTAAAGGCAGCTATTGTGTGACTGTATAAAGCAAACTTGGCTTTATTGGTGGTTTATTCACTATCATAAACCTGGTTGGGGTTTGAATAGATTCATAAGAGTGTGTTAATGCAAAGCTTGGCTGTTCTTAAAGTCTGTTTTCATTGGTGTTTGGTGACTACCGATTTTGTAAAGCAAATATGATTTTTATTTGTGGTTGGTTCGAAATAGCTAAACCCTAATTAGCTGGGTCGTGTTTTGATGACCTATTGTTAGATCATTTTTTGAACATTTTTAATGTTCAAAAAATGATCTAAAAATACTAAAATTGACAAAATATGACCTAACAGTATGAACAAAAACTCTTAAATCAAACATGCACTTTACAAAATAATGAAAACAAAGGTTTATCATTGTACCATATATATTTTTTCAAACAACTAAACTCTTGTAATCTGCTGCATTTAATAATTTACAAATATTATGTGCTTCATAACTAAAGCTACCCCCTCCTAACGCAACCCTCTATAGCCTAGTTGCAGTCTTACCAGGAAAGTGTATTTTACAACCAGATAAACAAAGGGGATACAAAGTTCATTACAATCATAATCTTCTGATTCCGACAACAGTGTGCTGGAAACATTTATGTTTTAGTACAGTATTTTATAAAATACCAATGGTATTTAAAAATGTACTTATTCAAAACACTCAAAAATGCCTATTATG
>CABFWO010004381.1:0-18839 GCA_902155825.1 Timema genevievae | reverse complement strand
AAAATACACATTTCTAAATCCAGGAGATGGTGAACAGAATTTATGTGCACATGAGCATTGTCTATAATTTACCAAAATTATATGACATGTCATCAAAATCCAGGCCCTGCTAATTAATATAAAAATAACTGTATTAAAGTTGAAGAAAATTGACATGATTTTGTTAGATTTGTAAAGACATTTTATTCACATCATAATAGTGGAGGATCATGGTATACTGTTAATTATACATGTAAGTACTTTTGAAAGAAATTAATGTCACTGGGCATGAATACACTCTAATTATCATAGAAAGGGCTTTATCTGAAAGCTAGAAAAGTTACCATATCTATTATTATGTATTCAGATGTCACTTTTGATAGATTTTATCAATAACAATAATAATATGGTAAAATATTTTTTATTTTTTTAAAAGGCACTTTCTTTGAAAATTTAACTATAACAAATCATCATAGTGCCATGAAGTAAAACATAAATTATTGTAAATGGAATATTAAAAAGATGCGTTGAAAGTAAAAACAATTTAAAAAAATATTTTAAAACTAATCCCTTATATCAACAGTAAGTTATACTAAAAAATAGAAAAAGAATTTTATTATATCTTGATTACAGCAATTTAGGTTAAAACAAAGATTATTAGCATTTCCCAAATATTTAGTTCATAGTTAGTTCATGAATATAACGTCAATGTCAAAAAGTGATTGGTGCATAACTGAGGTCAAAGTACAAGAAGTACAAACCCAAATGGGATAAATAATTAAAATAATTAGGTGTTGGATATATTGGATAAGAATTCATGTGAAAATTTTTTCGTACGAATAGGTAAGAATTATTATTATTATTATTGTTTATAGGCCCATTGACACAATGAGGTGATTAGGGCCTTGAAATGTAATAGTAAAGTAAAATCCCCATAGGGGAAGAAAATGATTTTAAGTGATACACCTGCTAATAAAAAAACCACAGGTGTATGCACTAAATTAAAGATACAGAACAAACATTTTAAAATATAATAAGTTTGTTAAAATGACAAAACAAACAAATTAAAATATAAAATGATAAAAAGACAAAACAGACATGTTAAAGAACACTAAAAGATGTGTTAAGAAGACAAAACAACATATTAAAGCATACAAAAATGTTAAAAATAATCTCAATATGAGAAAAACTCCAAATGTGCCACTTTATAAAAGTGACTGAGATAGCATTAAAAAGATCCGCCTGGCGTATAAAACGGAGTAAACATATGACTCCATCCGCGCTATCGCGTAGTAAAAATCTTAGGTCACCTTTATAATCAAGAGCCAGGCGAATAGGGGCATACTTGCGACACTCCACCAAAATGTGGTACACACTAAGGGGAGAATGGCAAAACTCACACACTGGAGGTGGGTCCCCTCTCAATAAAAATCCATGGGTCAACGATGTGTGTCCGACGCGGAGCCTTGTCACGATGACCTCCTCTCTTATAGACTTTCGTATACAAGAGGGCCACCGCGACACACTGTCCCTTATGGAACGCAGCTTGTTCTGAGCAGGGGTTGAAGCCCTCTGCTCGTGCCAGGTGCGTGAGACTCCACGTCGAACATAACCCTTCACGTCTAAAAACATAACACCCAAACTCGCCTCAGGAGGGAGATGGACCTCCTTGGCTGCCTGGTCCGCCAGCTCATTTCCTGAAAGACCGGCATGACCAGGAATCCAGCAGAAAGCGAGCTGGGTGTTTAATAGATCAATTTTTAAAATTTGTTCTTATATCATCTGCACGAGTGGATTCCAGGAGTACAGAGTAGACAATGCCTACAAACACTCATGGAATCCGCGCAGATGAGAACAGAATGGTGACACACTTACGATAAATAAAACAAAGAGATTTACAAATGGCGTATAATTCAGCCGTGGATTCACCAGGTAAGTCAAATTTAAAATTGTTTCCCTCCACAACATATGCGCATCCCACGGAGGCCCCACACTTGGAACCATCCGTATAGATGCGCTTAAAGCCCTGAAAGCGAGTGGAGAGGAGCTCGTTAAAGGTCCTCTCATATATAATCGGCGGGGTGGTCGCTTTAGAAAACTTGGCAAGATCAAAATGGCATTGAGGTAGACGTATCTTCCAGGGAGAAACTTGACCTAGGGATGTGGGGATAGCCTTTGGCAGGACTATCCCACACGTGTAGAAAACAGATAGCATCCTGATCCCAACCAGCCTTGTACTACGCCATTTGGTTTCATACAAGACACGGTTAGGGGGATGAAACACAGGATGGTAAGCAACATGCTCTGGCATGCAGTGTAGTTTCGACACGTAAGATGCCAGAAGATAGGACCGCCGGTAATGAAGAAGGGGCTCACCAGCGTCGGCACAGATGCTGACGACTGGATTGGTACGAAAAGCACCAGTAGCCAGTCGTATGCCAGCATGGTGGACACTGTCTAGCATCTTTAACGCCGAGGGTCTCGCTGATCCATACACTAAACTGCCGTAGTCTAGTTTCGATCTTACCAAGGCCTTATACAGGCGCATCAAGGTTTACCTATCAGCACCCCAGGACCAACCGCTAACCACTTTGAGCAGGCTAAGTGCTTTTATACACCTCGCCTTCAGGTCTTTGATGTGGGGGATCCAAGCAATTTTAAAATCAAATAAAAGTCCCAGAAACCTAACAGTTTCTGAGACTGGTAAAACAACAAGGTCCATTAAAATACTGGGGGCCGGTTGCATTCCACGTAATCTATGGAAGTGGACGACCGTCGTCTTGGCTGCAGAGAAGCGAAAGCCATTACGCGATGCCCACGACCAAAGATTGTTGACAGTTAGATGTATCTGTCGTTCAGCCTTGTTGGGAACTTGATGAACTGCAATAAATTGCGTAGTCATCCACAAAAAGGCATGAACGGACAGGTAGGCGCACGTTGTCCACAATGCCATTTATTGCTATGGCGAATAACGTACAGCTCAGAGTACTGTCCATTTTCTTGAATAAAATCATCGGATAAGGTGTTTAACCTTACCCGGAAGTGTCTATCTGACATAAAATTAGCTATAAAAACAGGGAGGTTCCCCCGAAACCCCCAATTAAAAAGGGTTTTTAAAATGCCGTACCACCATGTGTTATTGTACGCCTTCTCCAAATCAAAGAAACCTGCCAAAAGATGCTGTTTGTGCAGAAAGGCGTCACGAACAGCAGTCTCGATACGGACGAGATGATCCACCGTGGACCGATTACGGCAAAAGCCAAATTGAATAGTTTATAGCAGATTGCGGGATTCTAAATACCATATTAATCGTTTATTTATCATTTTTTCCAATATTTTGCATACACAACTAGTTAAGGCTATCGGTCTATAACTAGTTGGTTCTAATTTATCCTTGCCACTTTTATGTATTGGTATAACGGTTGCTTGCCTCCATAGTGATGGGAATTGACGAGATTCCCAAACACTATTGTAAAGGTCCAACAGAAATGCCTGTCCGTCAGGGGGCAACTGGCGCAACATTTCGTAGTGAATGTCGTCGGGACCAGGAGCTGTGCTGCCCGCCTGGGACGGCGCATATGTCAATTCAACTTCAATGAAGGGAGAGTTATAATCCTCCACCCGACTTTGACCAAATTCAAAAGTATGGCGCTCTATGTTCTGCTTTTGCACTGCGAGCTCGTTAGAGGAATTCGCAGTGCCAGAGATTGCGAAAAACATCGAGACAAATACATTGACGACCTCCAAAGGGGAGAAGACGAGCGAAACGTTATACATGAAGGCAGGTATATAATTATTATTATTGGTATTTTTGCTACTACGTAATTTATTAATATTATCCCAAACCTTAGTTGTGGGAGTGAAAATTGTAAGGGTAGAAATAAACTGTCTCCAGGATTCTCTTCTACTTTCTCGAATGATACGGCAATTACGAGCTCGAGCACGTAGAATTCGGAATGATTCTAGATTATCCAAAGTAGGACGCCGATGGAAGAGACGTAAGGCTCTTCAACGGTCAGAAATAGCCAACCTACACTCCTCGTTCCACCAGGGAACAGGACGGTGGCGCGGATTGGGCATGGATTTAGGGATGGATTCCCTCGCCGCCATGATGACCGTCGAAGTAAAATGCCCATTCTTAACATCGACGTCAGGAGAAAGGGGTTGATCAAATACGGTGAGTTCGTGAAATTTATCCCAGTCAGCACGTTTAAGAACCCATTGTGGTACTCTTGTTATACCGGGAGGATCTTGAAGTGGTGAAAGCAGAATGGGAAAATGATCGCTGCCACACAGGTCCGAGTGAACCTCTCAAAGGAAGTGAGCAGCGATCCCGGGGCTACATAAAGTTAGGTCGATGGCAGAGGATACACCATTAAAGGTGGAAAAGTGTGTGTGTCCCGGTGTCCAATAACACCAGGTTTCCCGAGACAAGAATATCCTCTACCATCCTCCCACGGGCGTATCTAAAATTAGACCCCCACACCAGGTTATGTGCGTTAAAGTCCCCAAAATGATATAGGGGCGGGAAGTTGTATAAAGAGGGCCTCTAGGCTCCTCTTTGAAACGCGCTCACCTGGTGGGAGGTAGATGCTTCATACTGTCACTTCCATAGCAAGGGAGATTCGGACAGCGATCACTTGGAGAGCAGATACGATATTAATATGTTTATGATATATGTTGCTTCGTGCGAATATAGCCACACCTCCACTAGCCCGATCAAAGAATGGCTTGTCGGTACGATATATACGTACCCACGAAGATTCGGGTTGTCAGTTGGGCGGAAGTGGGTCTTCTGCAAACACAAGATAGGGGGATGCAGGGAAGTAATTAGTTGCTTAATTTCCTCTACACGAGCATAGAAACCTCTACAATTCCATTGTAGTAGCGGCATTATATTATATTAATATAAAGTTTAAAATCCTCGCAATCCATAACACCATCTATTAAAAATAAAAATCGATCGAGGACCTTTTAAGGCCCTCTTGCCTTACCCAGTCCCTCCTGGACCTCTAGCTTTAGGAGAGTTTTTGATTTATCCTGGAGAGACTGAGTCGGGGGATCCTTGCGCGAAGGCTTTGTTAAGGCCTTCGATGCTTTCTTCACAATAATTTTCTCGGCGATCCCTCGCTGGTCCTTCCTCAAGGTACCAGTGGGATTCGCCTTTGCGGCCTCGCCTGTACCACCGCTCATCCTTACCTCCGAAGTTACAGAATCCAGATTGAGCGGTTCGACAACGGCCGCCCTTAATTTTGGGCCCCTAGGTGGGCTCGGGGGGGTTCCCCGAGGAGGGCTCGGGGGTGATCCCCGAGGAGGGATCGGGGGTGATCCCCGAGGAGGGATCGGTAGGGTGCCCCGAGGAGGAGACCTCGGGGGTATAGGTGGTGGAGACGATCTCATTGGAGACGTCGCCTCCTGCACAAATCTTGGCACTTGTTGGTTTGGAGTTTCTCGAGTAGTGACGAGAGACACAGGTCGGGAAGATGACTTCGAAACGTTGACTGCGCAATGGCAGTTGGGACAATTTATATTTTGGCTGACATTCTGGCTATATGACGTCTGAAATACCGGAGCTTGACTGAATAAGTATTCTTTGCGTGCACGGGCATATGACATCTTTTTTCAGTTTGAATCTCCAGTACTTTTTTCTCCGATTTCCATTTCGGACAGGCCCCAGACCAGGCAGAATGTGGACCCTTGCAGTTCACGCAGTGTAGGAGACTCACACGGTGTATCGTGAGCCTCTTTACCGCAGTCCACACAGGTTGGCTTACCAAGGCATCGCAACTTCGTATGACCAAACTCCTGTCACTGAAAGCAGCGCCGTGGGTTGGGGACATATGGCCGTACCCTAAGCACGTGGAAACCTGCTCGGACCTCCTTTGGAAGGGTAGGCAGTCGCATATGTGAGTATACGTATATGTCTTCTTTTATTGGCAAGTCTTCTTTGTGACTATCCTATAAACTACGGGAACATGTTGAGGTGCAAGCTCATCACAGGTCTCCTCAATGCTCAATCAGTCGAGGTCATAGCAAGTGACCACTCCCTTGCAAACATTGAGGAACGTGTGTGGCTCCACCTTTACCTTTAAATGGGCTGAATTGCTCAACGGTATCTCAGTTATTCGCATTACGTTTACCGTCTGGACGTCATTTATGGTCTGGATCATCACAGTGCCATCTCACAGTTTTCTAATAGACCTTTGACTTTGCAGCACCATTTATCACTCTTTCGAGGATAAATGGGCTGGCACGTTTCAGGGTCTCACCATCGTCGACTCTAGACATTACCAGGAAGCGGGGCTGGGGCCTCACCACTTCCTGGTTTTCTATTATTACAGGGCTGGACGGCCTTACCCGTTTCCGCCTCTTATCAGTATTACGGCCCTGGAAGGGGCCGGGCAGTGAGTTGCCAGCGGGGTTTAGCAGTACGGTGCAAGCGGGCAGTAAGTTGTCAGCAGCGACAAAAGAGGTGGCCAAGCCATTTTTGGGGACAACCAACACAATACTCGGATCGTAGACCCAGGGTGATCCAAGTTGGTACTACCACATGAGGCACTGTTAACTGTCCCGACGAGAGGCCCCATACGACGCTAGAGACGACATGACAACCTCCGCATAGGGCATCGCCGAGAGAGAGGTCATCGCAGCAAGTGGGTGTAGGAAAGTGCCAATTTTACGTCCGGACCCTCGTGAACGCAACCGGTCTTTTCTCAAAGTAGGGTACCCGGTTATTGTCATCCCTAAGGCCCTTCTACTATGATATTACAACCGGCGCACTTTCACTCGGGAGCTCAAAGCAGTGGTATCCAATAATCGTCCAAGGAAAGCTGTGTTCGCTGCCAACGTCGTCAACGGAGGGGCCAAAAGTCTCTGTACAGGACTGAACGGCAGGGGAAGAAAAGAAAGAGTTAAGGAAAGAGAAAGTCAAGGGAGAAGAATTAAAATATGAGGGCAAGGGAAGGAAGAAGAAAAGGAGGTGAAAAGAAAGATTTAGGATAGGTATTTCCTGCACGAGGTACGTCCTGCACAAAAGCCTCCCCTTTTAGTCGCCTCTTACGACAAGCAGGGGTTACTGTGGGACTATTCTAAACCCCGTCCCGCAAGGGGGGGGGGGGAGGTTCTAATCGTCTTGTGTCAAATGAGTCTTAATTTGTTCCACCATATGAAATATTTCTGACGCCTTTCATTTCAGGTTGGGGGGAGGCCATCTAGCATCTGACAAACTAAAGCAATCTTAAACGTTTCCGCTTTACTTATTCTTTATGAGCATAAGAATTAAAACTTAAAGTCGTCTACTTAGAGATACAATTCAGGATTTTCATTTTGGGCTATTTGTGTGTAAAGTGTTGGAAGAGAGTCTCTTCAGAGGAGGTACAATTCAGGATTTCGGACATATAATTCCGATTTTTAAGAGATATAATTCAGGATTTTAATTTTGGCTGTTTGTGTCTAAAGTATCGGAAAAGAGTCTCTTCAGAGGAGATACAATTCAGGATTTCGGAGATATAATTCCAGTTTTTAAAAAAGATATAAATAAGGATTTCCATTTTGGCTGTTTGTGTCCAAAGTATCGGAAGAGAGTATCTTCCGAGGAGATACAATTAAGGATTTCGGAGATATAATTCCAATTTTTAAAGGAGATATAATTCAGGATTTTCATTTTTACAGAGAAAAAAATAATATGGTTTAAGCTACGTATCGATTCTCATAACACATCAAACAAAAATAATATTTTTTTAGATTCTAAGCTTAGAAAATATCGAAAATAAAAAAATTAAAGTTTTTTTTAATATCTTAGCTACGCATCGAAGCTTAAAACACAGTGAAATAAAAAAATAAAATAAGATGATCCTAGCTACGAATAAAAACTTAGAAAAAGTGAAAAAAAATTAGGATGCTCTGATCTACGCATGGAAGCTTAGATCACAGCAAAAAATAAAATTATTTTTTAAATGGTCTGAGCCACACATCGAAGCTTAGAACACATCTAAAAAAAAATTAAGTTGGTCTGAGCTAGGCATCGAAACTTGTACTCCATTCACGGTAGGAAATAACTCTCTGAAAGGTATTTTTTCCTACCAATATCCTACTATATAATACATTTCTGGTAGGAAAAAAGGCCTTTCAGAAAACAATTCCTATAGTGAACAAACTTTAGAACAAAGCGAAACATAAACAAACTATTGAATATGGTCTGAACGACGCATTGAAGTTTAGAACACAGCGAAACAAAAAAAAATTCTTAAAAATGTCTGAGCTTGGCATCAAAGCTTAGAAAACAGCAAATCATTTTTTTTAATATGGTCTGAGCTAAGCATCGAAAATTTGAACAACACAGTGACACAGATTTTTTTTTTAATATGGTCTGATCTACGCATCGAAGCTTAGAACATAGCGAAAAATAAAAAACAATTTTTAAGATGGTCTGAGCTATGCTTCGAAACTTAGAAGAAAGTGAAATAAAAAAAATAGAGCGAAAAAAATTAAATAAGATGGTCTGAAATACGAATCGAAGCTTAAGATACATAGAATTTTTTATTTTAAGATTGTCTGAGCTACGCATCCAATCAAACTACAGAGCGAAGCAAAAACAAAGTATATGGTCTGAGCTTGGCATTGAAGTAAAGAATACAACGAAATAAATATTTTTTTTTATGATGCTACGAATAGAAGCTTAGAACACAAATAAACAAATTTTTGTAAGATGGTCTGAGCTACGCATCGAAGCTTAGAAAACAGCGAATACATTTGTTTAAAGATGTTCTGAGTTACGCATCGAAGATAAGATCACAGCGAAAAATATATTTTTTATAAGATGCTCTAAGATACGCATCGGAGCTCAGAATACAATGAAAAAAAAAATTAAGATGGTCTGAGCAACGCATTGAATTTTAGAACACAGCGAAACAATTTTTTTAGATAAAGATGGTCTGATATACGCATCGAAGCTTAGAACACAGAGAAACAAATAAAAATATTTTTTATGATGGTTTGAGATACACATTGAAGGTTAGAACACAGCGAAATATAAAAAAACTATTTTTTTAAACAGTCTGAGATACACATCGAAGTTTAGAATACAGTGAAAAAGAAAAATGTTTAAAGATGGTCTGAGCTACGCATCGAAATTTAGAACACAACGAAACAAAAATTTTATATTAAGATGGTCTGAGATACACTTCGAAGCGTAGAGACCAGCGAAACTAGATTTTTTTTTAAACGTTCTGAGCTATGCATCGAAACAAATAAAAAATAATAATTTAGATGATTTGAGCTACGCATTGAAGCATAGAATACAACGAAAAAAAGTTTTAAGATGGTCTGAGCTACGCTTTAAGAGTACAACACATTGAAACAATTTTTTTTTAAGATGGTCTGAGCTACCCATCGAAGAGTAGAAGATAGCGAAACAAAAATAAATAAATTAAAGATAGTCTGAGTTAACCGGTAAGTTTTTTTAAGAAGGTCTGTGCTATGCATCAAAGCTTAGAAGAGAGCGAAATTTTGTTTACGATGGTCTGAACTACGCATCGAAGCTTAAAACACATCGAAACAATTTTTTTTTTTATGTTCTG
This sequence comes from Timema genevievae, assembly GCA_902155825.1. Lineage (NCBI taxonomy): Eukaryota > Metazoa > Arthropoda > Insecta > Phasmatodea > Timematidae > Timema > Timema genevievae. The sequence continues at coordinate 9,282 of CABFWO010004381.1, read as the reverse complement.
AGTTACACATCGAAGCTTAGAACACAGCAAAATAAGTTTTAAGATGGTCTGAGTTACAGTTGAATCTTAGAACAAAGTCAAAAACATAAAAAAAATAAAAAATCATTTGAGCTACGTATCGATGCTTAAAATACATAGATTTTTTTATGATGGTCTGAGCTACGCATCAATGCTTAGAACACATAAAAAATAATTTTTTAGATGATCTGAGCTACGCCTCGAAGCTTAGAATACAGCGAAACATTTTTTTAAAATTGTGTGAGATAAGCATCGAAGTTTGGAACCAAGCGAAAAAATAATAATATGGTCTTAGCTAAGTATCGATTATTAGAACACATAAAAAAGATTTTTTTAGATTATCTTAGCTATGATTCTTAGCTTAGAATATATCGAATCTAAAAAAAATTTTTTTTTTAAGATGGTCTGAGTTACACACCGAAACTTAGAACATGTACCGCCCCACTCTCACTCTATTAAGTTACCGCCACAATAGACTAAAAAGGAGAGGGGCGATCTCTACAGGAATATTAATAAGAAAGGTGAAACATTTGCAAATTTAAGAAAAAGTAAAACAGTTGCATATTTAAGAAATATTTGAATTATTTATTTACAGTAACAAAGTGTCAAAACAAGTCGCATGGCCTTACATGTCAAACTGAAGTGTGTTGGAAAACAAATAAATCATGGTATACAAGCTTTCCTAGAAGAGACCAATGAAATAAACTAAATTGTTGCTATTATTTAAAGAAAACTTTCTTTATGATATTCAAGCTTCTAATTCACCACAGTGAATTAAGATTAAACAAAATTAATATCAAAAGTTTAAATTTTAAATATTACAAAGATTGCAAAGAGCTTAAAAGAGCCTCTTTTAAATGATTTTCATCGCGTCAGATTCACACTTGTGAATACAGAAAAAAAAAGTTTTAAATTTAGAGTTTAAATTTAAATATTGCACCAGATATTTTCTTAAAGTTTTAACTCCTAAATATATTTTACAAGATCGTAAAGAGTTTAATGAGCCTCTTTTAAATGGTTTACAACGCGTCTGATTCACACCTGTGAATACAGATTAAACAGTTTTAAATTTAGGAATATTAATTTTAAATTTAAATATCGCACCAGATATTCTCTTAAAGTTTTAACTCCTAAAATTTTACATGATCAAAAGAACTTATAGAGCCTCTTTTAAATGGTTCATAACACGTCAGATTCACACATGTGAATTCAGACAAAATAGTTTTAAATTTAAGTTTATATATCGCACCAGATATTTACTTAGAGCACGAAGGTTTGACTTCTTACTGATAACCACAAAAGCAAAATATTTAATATTTTAGCTAAATATTGCAAACATAAAAAGAACCAAGAAATGTGGCTACCTATTTAAACCAAGAAAATAAAAAGATTCTAGTGCCCATGCGGTGACAGGATACATTAAGTGCTCCATAACAGAATTTACTTTTAAATTTCAGGTGTCCAACAAAATGAGTGGTATTGTCTTAGTACAGCACGGGCCAATCAGAGCATTGCAAGCTCACTCTGTTGGGATATCTGGGTTCTGCACAATTTGTAGCGTTTTTCGGACTTCTCTTCAATCTAGCATTCATGGTGATGAGAGTGGACTTGCAAGCAGCTCTACTCCAGCAGACATATGCATGAGTAGAACACCTATATTTGACATAGTAAAATCGTGATGTTTAATAATGTTGGATGTCTATGAGTACAAGATTACTTTGGGGTAGTATTTCTATTGCAGAATGTCTATGAATATTAGCTTGTTTAGGGGTGGGTAGTAACATTGTCATATTAGCAGTACACGCTAATGTTACAATTCTCCCCCTTAGGAAAGATGAGAAGAAGGAACATCCATCATCTTGAAGACGGTCCATCGCCTCTACTTGAACTGTTCTCTTCCATCTCCATGACCGGCTTGGAGACAACAACTCTCTTCGTCACAGTCGTTCAAATATCCATCATCTTCTTCAGAAGACGCTCGTACTACTGACGTTGTATAATATGATCGGGGGATTCAAAAGGAAAAGGAGGCACAATTAGACCCAATGTCAAGGAAGTCTCCTGCAATTATGCCCGCGGCAAAATGTTTCACACTGTATTTCAAATGGTTACCAACACATCTATATGTGAATGGAATGAACCTCACCTGTCTTCTAAGCGCTATCTTTTGATGCACAAGAGTCCAATATTGTCTTAATATGTAAACCAGATTTATTTTAATTAATATGAACATTACTTTACCTCTACACTATTAATTTGGAGGCTTGATGAAGTGGATTAGGGGAGCGTCCCCCCTAGATCTAGGATAGAGCGGAAGAATGGTTCCGCATCCGTTCCTGGGTAAAACCAAAATGGTTAAATATGTAAACGAAAATATGAATTTACATCTATTAACCATTAAAACACGATATAAGGTATATCAAACTTAAAAATTTACTTCACAAAATTAAGTGAAATCCAAATAGTTCAATTATAAGTTCTCATAAACATATAAATAACTACTCGTTCGTTTCCACTTAAATTACCTGAGTTAAACTATATGGAATAATTTGTATGTGCTATGTTGAACTTACAACCATTATCCATTTATACATACTACATACTCTCCTTAGGTTGGTACCAGTTTAAGGTGGCTCTCGGTGGGGTCCGACGGGTTTTGTAACCTCACCGACTCTGGTGTCAAGGAGTCCACTGACCACGACCCACTCCATCTGGGAGAGAGCTTGGCAGTGACTTTGTCAATGGCGGAGCTCTGGGGGAAACATCTACACATAACATGGTTACCAACTGCAATGTTTCCAGGGACACGACCTCTATTGTAGACTTCCGTAACCCTCCTCTGAGACTTTTTCAGATTCTGAAAGGCTGCTGAACACCTTTCAGAATAAGATGGGTCATTAGGGGTTCCTAGCAGAGGATCAACATCCCAGACCGCTAGAAGGGGATGTTTCGGTTCCCTACCCAACAACACCGAGGCAGGCGAAGCCCCAATTGACTCACGAAAGGCAGAATTAAAGGTTAAATTTAAAAAATCTAAGTCACGGTCCCAGTAGACTTGAGACTCGCTGTGATAGATGGTCAGTGCTACCGTAAGATTTCTAATTAATCTTTCGTCATGATTAGGGAAGGGATAATAAGGGCTGGTGGTAACATGTTTAATGCTCCATCCAAAACACATGTCCTTGAACGATTTTGACCTAAAACATGGGCCATTATCGCTAACCATCTTTCGAAGGGCACCAAACAGCGACCCAACTCTAGTTGTTAAAGCATTCATAGTAGTAGTTCCTTGAATATTTCGAAGAGGAATTAAGATAACAAACTTGGAAAATCCATCTACCAAAACCAAAATGCTAGTGTTACCCTTGGTGGATCGGGTAATGGGACCAACAAAGTCCACGAACACTTTTTCCCGGGGGAGTTGGGCTATATCGGCCGAATGTCACCCAACACGAGTGTTCGGAGCAGGATTAGTTTTAAGGCAGGCTTCACAACTCCTAACCCAATCTCTCACGTCGCTATACAGGCCAGGCCAGAAAAACTCTTTCGATATTTTCTGTTGAGTTTTAAGGACTCCCAGATAACCTCCAATGAGTCATGAAAATAGCTCAACAACATGGGCCTAACTTTTTTTGGCACAAATATGCTTTGAAAACACCATATCTTCACCTTTCTCCCACTTTTCAAGAAGTTGAATACAAAAAGGGTCCTCAATTTGGTGTTTAGAAATGGACACAAAGGACTCAGGAATACGTAGTTTCCACGTTCTCCTCCGCACCAATGATGACCAACCCCTCATTTATCCTAGAAAGGGTATCTGCAACAACATTCTGTTTACCAGAAATATGGTGGGTATTGAATTTGAACTACGAAAGTCGGAAAACCCAACGGCCTATCTTCCCAAGTTGCTTTGGGTGAGACTACATCCAAGCCAATGTCATATTGTCTGTGAACAAATCGAATTCCCTTTGCTCAAGATAATCAGAAAACCGTTCTACCCCAAATACGCATGCAAGACATTCCTTCTCGTAGGTGCTGTACTTTCTCTCAGCCCCCAAAAGGTTTTTGCTCACATAAGCAACGGGAAAAACCCCTTCTGGATGAAGCTGAGACAGCACAGCCCCGAGTGCAATAGAAGATGCGTATACCTGCAGCTGAAAAGGGAGAGAGAAATCTGGCATCCTCAGCACTTCAGGGGAAATCAACGACTTCTTTAATAAAGATAAAGCCTTTGACTGGTCCTCTCCCCAAACAAACTAAGAACCCTTTCATTTGAGAGAATTCAAAGGAGAAGCAATTTCCGAATAATGGGGAATAAACTTTGCCTAATACGCACATATGCCCATGAAACGTTGAACACCGTTTATATTCTTAGGCGCAGGAAAATCAAGAATGAGTTTTACCCGCTCAGAGTCCACCAACAAGTTGCCCTCTGAAATGATATAACCCAAGTACTTGATAGACGTGGTAGCCCACGTAACCTTTTCAGGATTTACAGTAGGCCCAGCATCTCTGAGTTTACACAATACAATCTCAATATGAGTCAAATGCTCCTCCAAAGAATTACTATAAATACAAATGTCGTCAAGATAATTGAAGACGAACTTGAACTTACAGTCTTCAAAAATGTGATCTAGAACACGATTTAGAGCTTGACCTCCAATAGAACATCCAAGGGGAACGCGGTTAAACTCGTACACTTGCCACGTAGTGACAAACGCAGTGTATTGTTTAGACCGTTCAGTCAGCGCACACTGCAGAAAACTGGCATCGAGGTCGATTAAGCTATAGAACTTGGCTCCACCAAGATGTTGGAAAGCAGAATCTATACTAGGCATGAGATAAGGGTCGAATCTAATCTGTTTATTCACCTTTTGATAGTCAATGATCAGTCTATGGCCCCCAGCTTTACGGGGAATTATGAAGGCAGGACTAGTGAAAGCAGATTTAGAAGGTCTTATAAACCCCTCCTTAAGCACATTCTCAATAAGCTCCCTAAGGATTTGCAACTTGGGGTGAGGCACAATAATAAGGACCTGACCTTACAGGTTTAGGGTCTTCCATAACAATGTTGTAAGGTAAGACATCACATTTTCCCCACTTGGGAGTGATTACATCAGAAAATTGTTCTAGTATAGAACTTACATTTACATTTTCAACCTTTACTAAGAAATGGTCGCTACGTTAATGTTCCTTGCTAAACGCCACCTCAACACGGGGGAAAAACCCAAAAGAAACTTCCTCTTGAGACAAATTAATAATAGCCCTAGAGTGGGCAAGGAAATCAACGCCTAATATTACATCAAAGGGTAAACCCACGACAACCAACAATGGGGTTTTCTACGAGAATCTACCAATCTTAATTGGAACGCTAACCCTCCTACTAACCACCAAAGAACAACCATTTTCAACAGCATAAACTTTAGGAAGAACGTTTTCAATAACAATATTATTAGACTTTTGAAGAGACGTTAAAATTTTGGAACAAAACAAAAGAAGCACTAGCTCCAGTGTCTAACAATCCTAAACAGGCCTGGGAACATATATTAAGATCAACAATAGGAGAAGGTGGGCATGGAAGTTCGTTTCGCTCGTGAGACCCATGAAACTTTCGGCGCGCTACTAATAGAGTATGACACCTACTCTGAAAATGCCCTAATTGCTGACATTTGAAACAAACAAACTACATTTCAAAGCTATTATAATGTAACATTTACCTTGTGGTATAAAAGTGAAATATTTACTTACAGATATAGGGACAACACCAAATAAAAAGAAGCGTCTGAAATTTTTTAATTTCAAAACAAGGGTCAGAGAATTGGGTTGGGAGTGGCAGTGGGAGGATTTAAATTTCCAACTGTATAGAAAAAAACACTTTTTGGTGCGGTAGGAAAATGATATACTTGCAAGTAGTTACACAGACCACTCCAGATGATCAGAAAATACTGAAAATTGGTTCCAAAATACAAAATATAAGGCGTATAAGATTTCACAATCAATTAGAAAAAAATTGCTTGGTGTATTAGAAAATCGAAATATGACTGTTAATTACAAGGACTAATATGTATCTATAAAAGGCCATTATGGTTTTTTTTAAACTTTGATGCTCTTTTTACAAATTTTGTTTAGTAATGTATATTGCACCGTTATACTTCAATTATGATTGCTTTTATGCAAAGATTTTTGGATTACAGTAAATCCCTATTTTGACATAATGTTTTAGTCAGTCTGCCTATTTTTTACGTTTAGTCGCATCATTAGGGTCCCGGGTTCGATTCCCGTGTCCAGGTGTCATTTTTCAATTTTCAGAATATGATATCTAGGTGGAGTGATCCCCACTAATAAGCATAAATAATAGCTCTGGCTATTAATTCTTAAACCAATAAAGGATTAATATTTAAAATTATACAAACTTTTTGATACTCTTACCTTTGGTTAATTTTATATTATAATTAAAAATAAGGCTTCTTAAAGATTCCCCGTGCGAAGAACGGGCACATAAGCTAGTTAGTTCTAATAACAGATACACAGCACACTCAGATTCTTACAAGAATAAAATCTATAACATGGCTAAATATTATGTCCAGACTACTAAATTGGTAAAGTTGGTACACACAAAGTATTGACCGATTATTTGAACTAAACACTCCCTTTATGTACCTGGGCTCAAGCAGCATTAGGGATTTACTAGCTCTAATATTTTTAAGCACGGTTAGTTAAATCCCTAATTTTTTGTTTAATCACCGCGTCTTACTACCTGTTCAGGTTATACGCATAGATGATAATTACTCTAATGGGGTAGGGATGAGAAAGGAATAATTTTATAGGTAGTCTACCCGCATTCGCGTGGAAGGAGAGTGGGAAACAATTTAGAAAAATCCACCCTCAATAGACACGACTGGGATTTGAACCCCTATTTCTCCGTTAGCAGCAGGCCAATCTAACATGAGAGTGACGCCTTAGACCGTTCAACCACTGAAGTGGGTATCAATCCTTAATTTTTTTTCTGTATTTGGTACCCATACTTTATATTAGCGAATGGTAGTAGAGTTTCACGTCAAGTTTGGTTTGTGAAATACATTATAAACAATAATTAATATCTGGCTTATTGAAAAGTACGTAATTCATTAATGAATTAGACACGCTTTTGTTTGTGCTTGTTTTGTTTAGTGATGACTGGTGTGGGAATGTCTTGTGTGTCAGCCGGAGCGAGGTAACAGATGGGAGTGGCCAAACCAACTCTTGGCTCCACCCCTCTATAGTTCAGTGTTCCATCCAGAGATAGCCCTAGTAACAAGGAGCGAGATTTTAGCGTTACAGCCTCTAAGTAGATAACAAATTACTAGATAATTAAGCTTTGGATTATAAATATTTTTATAGTAAATTGGTCTTAGAGAATTTAAGTGATAACTCCTTTTATAAAAAGTCAAAACGTTGCGTAGTCAATAGTCAATTTTCACAAATGATAAAAAATAAATTAAGTAAAAAACAAAAAGTTAGATGCAGGTCTTACTTTTACATCCTTTCTTTACAAAATAGAACAAGTCCCTTTTTCTTGCGATTTATTTACGAGGCTGTATAGGTTACATAAGTTGGTCATGCAAACTAGCAAATACATCACTCTTAAGGGTCATTCCATATCAAGTGGTTGCTCGACTATTTTAAGAAAATATTATTTTTTTTCCTCAAATACTCTAACATGTTGGTAGTTCAAAATGCCTATTATTTAATTTTTATTATTTTTGGTTTCCGCATAATGATCATATATATTTGTGTTACATTTTTTTACAATTTTAAGGGTTTATGGAAACGCAAATATCTCGGCCATTGTTTGTTCATCAACATGAGTGAAAAATCATTTCATTTGGAAAGTAAAGGGGTACAAGTTTGTTTATGTATCATTTTGAACTAAACTCAATTATAAAGGGTGAAATTTCTGCCTAAAATTTTAGCTTTTTTTAAAAAAAGAAATCATGTTTTCAGGGGGAAATATTTGCATTAAGGGAAAGAGTCAACAAGCTACAATATTTTAGACAGGCAGACATAAACAACTTGTCCTCCCACACCAAGTTTAAAATCTGAGAACTGACCCCCTTTAAAAATAAAACCTCAAATTTTTGGAAATTTGAAAAAAATCCCAATTTTCAAAGCTTAATATCTCAGGTGGGGGACGAGATAAAAATCTGAAACTTTGGTCCATAGTACTAATATATAATAGTAACACACACAGAATTTGGAGTTTGAGAATTGACAAGCCGAGATATTTAAAGAACAACATAAGGAGAAAAACTCATGTTTCAATGGGTGTATATATAGTATTTAAATCAATTAACATGTTATTTCTTTGTATGCGCATGTAAAAAAAATTACTCTAAGGTTACAAAATTATTGTATATTAAAACTAAAGTATTAAAGAAATATATAGAAAATTCTGATGGGTAAATTACACAACAAAGACAGAACTAAGAGTATGGGTCAGAGGTTATTTGTTTTAGAAATAGAATAAAGGGAGGCATGAGTCAAGAGGGTGTTTGTTTTAAAGAGATACTGACCCAGAGTCAGAGCTGACAGAATTGTTCAGAAGCTCTAAGTGAGAGCATCAGATCAGAGATAGTGGACTAAAGTTTATTTTTGTGTGATACATATTTTTTTTAGTCAATTTTATAATATATTAATATATTAATGAGTGTAATTTTTAATTTATTACTAATTTTGAAATAGAAGTGTAGTGTATCTATTTAATTATTCGATTCATTCTAATTCACTTTGTCACAGTGGAATACCTACAAGAAGATTTTGTCTAAATATTTTAGTCAATATTATAATATATCTTACATCTTAAAAAATGGAATATAGTTTGGGTGAATTTTTTGGATAAGTGTGTCATAAGTGTGTGTATGGACCAATATCTAATGATATCAAATTGATTAGTAAATTATGTGATGAGGATCGAAATCTTATTACTTTAAGAACAAATAGTGCTGTTGCAAATATAAGCAAGTACCATGAGATTAAGTTATTTTTAAAGTACCACCATCTTTATGGTAGCTCATGTTCTGACCCTAATTAAAATCCATAAAAAAATTATTATCAAAGTGGAATATTTATCAAAGGAAAAAAAAATTACTCAGTAGATCTTATTCCTGGGAAATCTTTGTGTGATACTTGCTTACAGCAGGCTGTTTGTAATAAAGGAAGAAAGTAAAGGTGAAAAAGATGATGTTTGTGTGCCTCGATCTGAACGGGGGAGCTGATTTTGTATCT
>CABFWO010004380.1:55932-66301 GCA_902155825.1 Timema genevievae | reverse complement strand
GTTCGGAGGGCAGTTTGGTGAGTAGAGGCCCATTATACTTGGCGTTGAGTCGGTTGAGCTCGTATTTGTTGGTAACATCGTTACACTACCTTGGATTTTGATGTATAGATGTTCGAGCGAGTGTTGCTATGAAACTCAACGTTGTCCACTGTTGACTGATGAATGTCTGGCAATAGATCATTGAAATAGATGGCTAAAGATTCTGGATCAATGTGCTCATTCACGTTATTGAGCACATCAGTTGGTATCTGATCACTGGTACTATGGAAGTCAGATGAATCAACTTCGAGAGCGTGGCTGTTTTTAACGAGAGTGCAGCATTTTGCAAAGTGGCTCAATTATTGACATCTGACACATTTTCTTCTGAGCCCTGGGTACGAACGTATTGTATGCCAAAATTCACAGCGATTGCAGACAAATCTTTTTAATGAACCTGCCGGGACATTGCGAGGGTATTGTTGATTGCTGTAGGAATATAACTTACTACCTTTCATTTTTGCCTACACGGCCTCAACAACAGAGGGGGAAATAATTACGGTTCAATTTAATATATATTTCTTGGAATAACAGCTCTAGATCGTAGGCTGTCATCAAAGATATGAATAATAATTTGGGGTTTGATTATCAAATCTATCAGTTTCACACAATTGTACGCCTAGACGTGATTGTGTCAAGAATTCTCCTAAGAATCGGCCTTCCACCTTTTTTTTATTTTGAACAATTTGCTACGCTCCATGACTATATTGACTTGTGGTGAGCAGTGTTCATCAAACTTATTTATAACGTAGGCCTAATCTTAAGAAGTACTATCTTCATCCAACCTAAAATAATTAAACAAGCAATAAACTTCTTTCCAAACAACATTTAGAAACAAAGTCAGCTTGAGTTTATCATCTTCCTCCTATAATTTACTCACTCTCAAGAATATTTTAAATCCTTGCTTCCATTCATGCCATGTTTGGGCAGGACGATTTTCAAACTAAAACGACTTCGGTGTGATTAGGCCTATATTGACACTAATTTTGGACATGATTAGCTAATTACCTATCGGAACAATCTCTTCGTCTCTGCCCTCTACATCTAACACCATATAACAGTTCTCATACTACATATACTGATGTTCATAAATTACAAGAACAACTTTAATACACAATTTAATTAAAGTAACGAGCGCTGGGCTGTGTACAATAGTTACGATGGGTGCTAAGCCGATGACACATGGGCCCGGCCTAGTCTCACTTCATAAATCTTAACAACGAGATGAAAGCTACATTGACTTTAAAAAGAAATTAAATAATTGAAAATCCAAGCAAAGACATTATGATAGTTTGAAAAATAAAACGTGTTAAAACAGGAAGATTACAATACTATCATAATTATTGTTCACTTCTGATACACAGTGTTAGAATTACTATTTACTACTGATTCCTGTTTCCCACTTTTAGAATTACTGTTCATTCCTGCTACAGACTATTATAATTACTACTCATTCTTGCTTTCTCTTGATACATCCCTACATTTAAATTTGCTGTTAGTTCCTGCTTGTTTTTGCTATAAAGTAACTGTTTATTCTGACAATGCTGAGTTTTCAAGCCAAAGATTGGTTTGATGCGCTTCTCATCCATTCGGAGCTGGACATGCACTCAGCCCTTCAGCTGGTTAGTGCTGTCCACACCATCTGATAGAAGAAAGCATAGGCACTAGGGAAGTTCAGAAAATGTGGTGGTTTCCCGTTGATTTCCACACTGAAATTCTATGAGCGAGTGAGAAAGAGCTTACCAATTTTGCCGTCAAATAATTTCACGTCTTCTAGAGATATTTTACATGCCATAAAAGACATGGGACCAACGTTCCCCCTTCCTAAGAAAGTTGTGCAATGGATTTTTATTGCTAAAAAAAATACGTCAACTTAGGCTGGGTTTGAACCCTTAAACATTGGATCCTGAGGCGAGCATTCTACTCCAAGCTGCATTATATTAAAATTGCTTCACTTTCCTGCTTAGTTTTTTATTAATCTATTAAGATTAATTTTTTTTATTTGTTCCTGATACTTACATCAAAATTACGGATAGTTCATCATTTTTATTGTTTCATACTATTATGCCTACTATTCATTCCTTCTGGTTCCTCTTAGTTTTTAATATAACTGTTTTTAGCACCACGTCTTACTACCTATTCGGGTCATACGCTTATATACTAAATTACGCTAATGGGCTAAAGATGAGGAAGATTGGATTTAGAGGAAGTATACTCTCATTTGCTAGGAAAAAAAAAAGCGTGGGAAAACATTTAGGAAAAATCACCCTCAGTACGCCCGACTGGGATCGAACCATGATCTCCCGATCATCAGCAGTCTATTATATTGCGAGAGTAGCGTTTTAGACCATGCGGTCACCAAAATGGGTCTCACATGGTAAAAATGATAAAAATACTAAGAACGTACGTAACTTATAATTAATTATATATCTCTTGCTTTTCTGTTCCAGACGAAATGAGGATATGGCTCGCATTGCTATTGGCCGTTTTACTTTTCAATTTTCCTGTTCTCACCAAAGACACGGATGGAGATGGCATTGATGATGCAAATGATCCTGACTTTAAGGACACTGATAAAGATGGTATTCCTGATGCAAAAGATACTGATGATGATGGGGATGGAATTTCTGACGATAAAGACTTAGATGATGATGGAGATGGAATTCTTGATGCACAAGATCCTGACCACAAAGATACTGACAATGATGGAATCCCCGATGCTATAGATACTGATGATGACGGAGATGGAATTCCTGACGATAAAGACTTAGATGATGATGGAGATGGGATTCTTGATGCACAAGATCCTGACCACAAAGATACTGACAATGATGGAATCCCCGATGCTATAGATACTGATGATGATGGGGATGGAATTCCTGACGATAAAGACCTAGATGATGACGGAGATGGGATTCTTGATTCACAAGATCCTGACCACAAAGATACTGACAATGATGGAATCCCCGATGCTATAGATACTGATGATGATGGAGATGGAATTACTGATGATAAAGATTTAGACGATGATGGAGATGGAATTCCTGATGCACAAGATCCTGATCAAAAAGATACTGATAATGATGGAATCCCCGATGCTATAGATACTGATGATGATGGAGATGGAATACCTGATGATAAAGATTTAGATGACGATGGAGATGGAATTCCTGATGCACAGGATCCTGATCAAAAAGATACTGACAACGATGGAATTCCCGATGCTATTGATGTTGATGATGATGGAGATGGAATTCCTGATGAAAAAGACTTAGATGACGATGGAGATGGTATTGTTGATACACAGGATCCTGATCAAAAAGATACTGACAATGATGGAATCCCCGATGCTATAGATACTGATGATGATGGAGATGGAATTACTGATGATAAAGACTTAGATGACGATGGAGATGGAATTCCTGACATATTAGACCTTGACCAAAGGGACACAGATGGAGATGGCATACCTGATGCTATAGATACTGATGATGATGGAGATGGCATACCTGATGCGTTAGATAATGATGATGATGGAGATGGTATTCCTGATGCACAAGATCCTGATCATAGAGATACTGATGGAGATGGACTCGTTGATACTGTTGATACTGATGATGATGGGGATGGACTCCTTGATGAAGTAGACCCCGATGATGATGGAGACGGTATTCCTGATTCACAAGATCCTGATCAAAGAGATAGTGATGGGGATGGCATACCAGACGCTTTAGACAGTGATGATGATAATGATGGAATTTTGGATGCAGATGATTTTGATGATGATGGAGATGGAATTCCTGATGTGCAAGATCCTGACCAGAGAGACACTGATGGAGATGGCCTTCCGGACAACGTTGATAATGACGATGATGGAGATGGAATTATTGATTCAGTGGATCAAGATGATGATGGAGATGGTATTGATGATGACAAAGATCTTGACCATAGAGACACAGATGGAGATGGTATACCAGATGCTCGAGATACAGATGTCGATGGAGATGGTATACTCAATACAGATGATCCCGACGATGATGGAGATGGTATTCCTGACACAAAAGACCCTGACCACGTGGACACTGATGGGGATGGTATAGTTGATTCTCAGGATCATGACCTGACCGACAAGGATGCCAACATAGGTTAGAAAATTGTCAAATATATTATTAAGTGTATTTAATTGTATACCATGTAATTTTCTTTTTAATCGATAGCTCAATCAATATCTTTGTGGCCCAATTTGTAGAAATCATTATTGTACGTGAAATAGATTTTTAAGGGATCCCAAACTATTGTTTTACAACTGGATGCATTCAATATTTCCGACTCTTTTCTTAAACTAATGACTTATATTCCAAACTGCCAGCCAATTTTGCATTCTTACTTCCATCGTGAGGTGACGTCAGTGCCAGTTTAAACTAACCCACATTCAAATCCTCCAATTTAAAAAGGGAAGAGAGAAGTTAAACCCTATCACAAACGTCAAAAGACTGCCTGTCGATATGCCTCAATCTATAAAATCAATCATTGTAATTCTAACAAATAGGTGTAAAATAACTAAAGTCATTGTGAATGATTGCTAGTAGCAAAGTTCACACATGACGTTATTTGAATACTATCAAACTGCTAGTCCATCTCACTAAAGGTTACAATATTTACATTGGTCATTTCTTTCTAAAGTGTCAGCACTTCTACCTGAGCAAACGCTTTCTTATTACACTCTTGGTATTCCATTACACTTGATGCTTGGTGGAAGGTGCCCTTATTAGAACACATCCTTTTTTACATTATTTTCAACAGGCTCAGACTATATTATGACCCTCAAATCACACTTTATCACGGCAATAGCTCACCAGAGACATTGACGTTCGTCTTTATTGCACCTCACCGACTACAGTATGAGGCTTTCACATTCTAGCTGCTAACATACTGCACACATATAAATAAGTCGCTACTATCTACGACTTCAAAACCAATCACCATTTGATCCCTCTAGTGGCAAAGAAGTTGAGGACGTCTGGAATGAAACTGTTATAGATAGGAAGTGGGAGGGATTGTAGGTGTCTTAGACCACTATGCCGTGTTTATCTAGAATGTCGTGGAGCAATCCATCACGAGGATTCATAATCCTAGAGCCCCATGAATGGTGCTTAGCGTTAAAGTCACTACCGATTAAAACAGACGTGGTACCTTGAAGCAATGCTTCCATGTCAACTCCAGTAGCCTGGTTGAACCTATGATAAGGAGGTAAATAGATTGTGATGAGACGCACAGGACCGGAAGAGTTCACCAGTTGGATATCCGTTGCTTCCATGTGTTGGAGGGGAGGAAGCGAGATGACGGGATAATCAAGGCCCCTTCGGACCTCTGACAGTATACCCCACTCAGTAACTCCAATGGCAGATAAACTCTTCCAACGATAACCTCACTGCAGAGCGAAGTGGGTTTCTACCAACAGCATTACGTTGACACGATGCTTTGCAAAGAAAATTTCTAAATCATCCTTCTTCCTCGAAACTCCATTGGCGTTCCAGAGTGTGACCATGAGCTCCTTCAGCACTGGTGGTCCTCTATTTGGGTTCATTGCTAGGTATAGGAGGATGTGCTCCATGACCAGGTAGCCATGGTTACTACTAGGAAATTCCTGGACCTTCCTCAAGAGACTTGATGAAAAGTCCCACGGCTCCAGTTCCGGAATGCCCTTGAGTGTCTCAATGCAATCCTTGAGCTTTGCCACCTCATCCTCTGTTATAGAGGAATGGGTAGAGGGGAAGGAGTGAGAGGAATGAGTTGGAGGGTTGGGAAGGGGCGAGGATGGTAGAACGGAGCGTACGGGAGAAGAGAATGGAACGAGGAGCGAAGGTCGGGATGAGGAGAAGAGCTGTATTGGTCAGGTTCTCAACTGGAAGGGAAGAACCTCGCTGGTCTAGTTCTGGAGGGGTGGTTTCGGCAGGTACCTCCGCCTGGCGAAATATTATACCAGTGGCTTTGGTGCTGGAGTCACGGCCGCTTTCTGTAACACAACATTCCCCGAGGACTTCTGGCTTAGGCCATTCGAACTCTCTTCTTGTGCCTTGAAGCCCCGTGCAGGCTCCACTGTCCGTAATGACTTGTACGTCGGGTAGCCACGTCAAGCCGAGGATTGAGATCCTGAGCAGTACAGGCACTTCAGGAGAGATCGTCTCTCCTCAGGACACCCACCCTTCTCGTGATTACCACCACAGAACCCACACCTCGGATTCAAGTGGCTATCCTTCTGCACATGCCCGAAACGGAAGCAGTTTTTACACTTAACTGGACCACTGGGAGACTTGTATTTCTCAACCTTGACATGAACTCCGCACAGTACTGGTATGGAGTACAGCCTTGCGGTATGCTCCCTGGGAGTCATATTGACACAAAAGTTCAGCATTCGCTGCCTCTCTCCGGTTTTCCGGTCCCTTTTCCATAAAGATAGCATCTAGGTGACGGATTTCACCAGCATCTACAACAGCCCCTCATGGATAGCGCCAGGGTTTGTCCGAGTCAAAAATCCCTTTACTACGACCCTGGCCAGTAGCTTCCATCCCAGCTAGTTGGACCAACGCTGAATCCCCAATCCAGACAAGAACGAAATTAGGGCTGGGTAAGATTCCTCCAACATGCACTGGACGCGAACTCGATCGTCCAGCTGCCTTACTGCCTCCACAGGCTCGCGGATCTTGGACTAGATAGCCCTCGCCACCTTGGAGTGGTCCTCCACATAACACAAGATGATGGGAGGGATCTTTCCCTTAGCTTTGTGAGCCGGCCTAGAACCACTTGTACCTGGTTGGGGTATGGCGCGGCTTGCGTGATTACCTTACAGTTTCCACCACTTCCCATCTTGGCCCAACGCAGGTGCACCCTAGCCTGGGCCATTTTCCCTCTCGCTTTCATTGACCCCTGGCTCAACTCATCACGTGTCAAAGAGAGGTCTGGTCCTGAATACATTTCCTTTAATTCCACGGACTAAAACGAGCTGTCCATATGCGCGGGGCGTGTGAGTTGTTCTTCTGAGTCTTCCGAGAGTTCAGCCGGAAGTTTATTACTACACAACAATCCTTGGCAAGAGATGCCGGTGTTGACGCAGGTCTTTTGAACCTTTGCGATGACGCACGCGTTGCTGCCACATACTGCGGTCTTTACCAGCGAGGGATTGCTGAGCTCCCCCTGGTTATGGCTTTGGTTGGCACCAGTAGGTACCTTTCGTGCTGGCGGGAGCTTTTGGCATCCTTCCCTGTTTCCGGGCTGGAGACCCTTAAAGGGGCCTCCAGTACTTGTAAGCGGCCAGTGGCACGTACACCACTTTAAAGTCGAAGGTTCCCCGCAGGACTGGCCCGCATTAGCATCGCTGCCAACGCTTTGCAGGGGGCTGGCACTAATCTCCAAGCCAAGGCCCAAGGTTGCTGAGATGGCCCTGGAAAGAGCCAAATCGCAACTCACCCTGTCATGGGTAAGCGACTCTTTATGGCAGCCGCCGGTGTCACACTCACCTCCGGTCCCAGCCGGCTTCGCTTACGCTATATTCATCAGCCCTGAGAAGGTCAGAATCTTCCTGTTGGCTGCCACTCCCCGGTAATTTGGGAGGTCATGCCAGAAACCTTGTTATACCCTGGAAAGGGCTGTATCATTATAAGCCCTGAGAAGGACACCCAGCTCAGGTGGGCAGCCATTTGTGGCACGCTCGCCTGTGCTGGAGTTGTCAGCCCTGAGAATGACCGATTCCTCCTGCAGACTGGCGTCTGTGCGCATCTCCCTGGTAATTTGGGAAGTTGCGCTGGTAGCCTTGTTGGCCCTGGAAAGGGCGGAATTGTCTCCTGCCCTGAGAAGGGCAGGTGATTCGCACTGGCTTCTACCAGTGGCATGCTCAACTCCAGAAGTTGAAGTGACCCCGCTGACTTGGGCCACGCCCGCGAACGGAAACTTTTGACTCCTTAGATAATGACGGGCTGCACAAGCCTACCGTTGATGGTGGTCCCGCCAACGCTCACCGCTTCCTTGACATGGCCAGTCACTTCCCGGGCCCTTGCTTCTTCTTTGCCTCATTCGGCGCAATTGTCTTGACCTTGACTCCTTTCTTCCTCCTCTCTATCTCTCGCATCTTTCAGTTTACATTAGTTGTAGAATCAGTAGGTCCCTCTATAAACTTTCTAATCGGCCAGGTTCACGTGAAGGACGACATCTTGCACTCCAACCGATGATATAAGGTTCATTTCTTTCTTATGTATGAACTGTGCCTGGAGCCTGGGTGAAGGGGGTGGTGGTTAGGAGGGGACAGTGACCAATGCATCGTCTGGAAGGTCTGACGTAGTTTTTGCATATTCTAGGTCCAGGAAAGCTCGTTGCGCACTTGAACGACGTCATTTCGATCACTCCACGCATGCACGTAGAGGTTCCTTCCGGAATAACTAAGATTATCTCAATCACAAGGCCGTGGCCTAAATTGAGCCGACGCACTCGCAGATTAAGGCCCAGCCACAAGATAATCTCAGCCATCTTTGGAATTACTCAGTCAATAGAACGTTATTCTTAGGCAAGTGCGTAACTACCTCGTGTCTGTTGAACTATTTGAGTCCATCTTATCTTAACAGAGGATTATTCAAATGAAAACTAATAGGGAAAAATGGTGAGTCAAAAGTCAGTTAGTAATTGGAGGAGGTATATTTTAATAATCGAATTGGACAATTTGTGAAGAGGTTTATTAAAAATAAAGGAAACTTCGTATTTTTATAGTATGCGAAGCTCACTATAGTAGATCCAGGGCTTTTGTGGTGGTGCCTGACATGTAGAAAAAGTTATCAGACCAAATTATGTATCCCTACGCCAAACCATATATTCTGCAAAAACATATGTTTAGCAGCTGTCACTTTTGAAAGTCAAAACTTAAGTCTATACAAAAAACTTATATTACGGTTTTATTTATTTTTTATTTATTATTGACCTTGATATGTTGATGTTAGGCCTAGTATTAATTATTAATTTTTCCTAAAACGTTAAAAATTTTAGCATTTCATCCTATATTAGTTTCTATTATTATTATTAAAAAATTACCTTTTATTAATCAAATATATTTTTAATTTTAAATAATTATTTGTGAATAGTATTATTATTATTATTATTATTATTATTATTATTATTATTATTACTAACATTATAAATGTGAAAGATCTGAACGGGTAGTAATACATAAAGGAAAAAAAACACTGTTAATAATCTCTTCGTGTAGTAGGCAGTTGACATTGACTGTGACCTCCACCCTCTTATTTTCAGGTTTCACGTTGCATATACAGTCAATACGAACGTATGCGTTTTAAGAAGTGTCTCACAAAAAAAAAGTTGTGTGCCCTTTTTAATAAAATAAACTTTTATTTATACATTCATCTTAAAGGAATTGATAATAATTGTACCTTTATAAAAGTGAAAATGGTTTTAATTTTTTTGCTATTTTGTAACTTACTCTAGTTAATCTACGTAAAACCACCCTCATTGCAACCAACCGGGATCGAACACCAATCTCTCTATCATCGGCAGTTCAGTCTATTGCAAGAGTAACACAAGAGACTAGGGGTCTGCAACCTTTTTGATATCGTGGGCCATATGTGTTTAAAAAATAATAATCGTTGAACCTATTTGTTCAACTTTACATTTTTCATGTAGCAATTAGTTATTAATTATATTGAACACAATTGTTTTCTAAATATTTTGTGGGCTAAATAAAACCAGTCAGGGGGCCCTAGATTGCTGAACCTTGCTTTGAATCATTTGATCACCAAGTGGGCCCTTTCAATGTTCAACATTAACGTAACAATTTATTGTGCGAATACATTACATACTGTACTTGTATTGCGGAAATATTGTTTTTTTACTACGTAGATTAGTAAGGTTGCGTTGGACCTGATCTAAGCGCTGTGACAAGAACACAAAGTATCCACTTCCTTTCTACTGTACGACTGCTCCAAAATATCTCAGGAGCATAAAGGAACAAGGTTGCTCCGGACCTGTTACAGCGCTGCCTGTGAAAGAAAGTAGTAGGGATGGGTTGTGAAATCACAACCTGCTCCTTTGTCACTGCTCCTCTGACGTCACATTCACAACCTGTTCCTGACAGACGAAAGGAGCTGTTCCTTTTTGTCACAGGTCAGTTTGAAACGTTAAACCTATTACTGTATTCCCATTTGTTTTCTCCGAGCTTCTACTGTTTTCTCTCAGTCGAGACTGCGTCGTTACAATATTGTACGGTAGATGGCAGCACAAAACAGCTACGTATTAGAAGTTTTTATCAACGCTTGGCATTGCTCCTCGTCTCTCT
>CABFWO010004380.1:28986-55393 GCA_902155825.1 Timema genevievae | reverse complement strand
TTTCGAATAGGCCCAACAATTATTATTTTTTAAACACATATGGCCCACGATATCAAAAAGGTTGCAGACCCCTAGTCTCTGGCGTTACTCTTGCGATAGACTGAACTGCCGATATAGGGAGATTGGGGTTCGATCCCGGTTGGTTGCAATGAGGGTGGTTTTACGTAAATTACGTATATTCCACTCTCATTTCACACAAATGTGGGTGCACTTCCTCTAAAATCAGCCATCTCCGTCCCTAACAAATTAGCGCAATATGGCTATAAACCGAACGGGCAGTGGACACGATGCTTAAAAAAATTAGGCTGGGAGTAGTTTTGTATATAGGAGCTGTGACAAAAAGGAGCAGGTAAAAGGAACAGGTCCAGTGGTGGAGCAGTAGCAGATTGCTCCTGCTCCACTAAAGGAGCAGTTTTTCCCATCCCTAGAAAGAAAGTAGAGAGACGAGGAGAAATTCCAAGCGTTGATAAACACTTCTAATACGTAGCTGTTTAGTGCTGCCATCTACCGTATAATATTGTAACTGAGAGAAAATAGTAGAAGCTCAGAGAAAACAAATGGGAATACAGTAATATGTTTAACATTTCAAACTGACCAGTGACAAAAAGGAACAGCTACTGCTCCTTTCGTCTGTCAGGAACAGGCTGTGAATGTAACGTCAGAGCAGCAGTGACAAAGGAGCAGGTTGTGATTTCACAACCCATCCCTAGTTGGTGGCGTAGGCAACCTTGTTAGCGACTGGTATTAATACTCGTGTTTACAAAATTAAAACTTTATATTACTACATAAATATTTTGTATGTATTTTTCTCTTTATTATCACAAACCATTTATTTAGGTTAATGATATGCGAGGCCATTTATAAAAATATAAATAACTGAATATAATACCATTAAATGTATTATTTCGTTCACCATTTGACCTGTAGTTACCACAGAAGCTAAAAGAAAAACTAGAATGGATTTATTAAACTATTTTTTCTTTAATTTAATTATGAAAAATACAATCCTCCTGTAATCCTTAGGGAAGAATATTGTTAAAAGGGTTTGATAATATTTTTTAGTGATAGTAATAGTAATACTTAGCAAATAATTATTATTTCCAAATGTATTGACAACAGTGACTTTCAGACAATGTTGGCATTCATGCTAACTCAGGCACCACCAAAGAATTTGTGAATCAGCTGTAGCTTAGCAAACGCTACCAGACTAGCACTACTAGTCTAGCAATGTAGCAAAATCATCAATTTTGCCACGTAATCCCTAGTCCCTACTAACTTTTAAAAAACTTGTGATAGCATGAGTTTTTGTGTAGTTCGAATTTTTCAAAAGTATCCTTCCATTTTTTAAATAGGGGACCCCATCAACAAACTTCTTTTTTGATATGCGCCCTTTCCTATAGTACTCAAACCAAACAGTACACAATACTTACATAAACTGGGCTTCTTTTTCTTTTGAATAATTTACACCACTTTTGTATCCAATTTATTTGGAACTTAAATTGTTTCTGGTTGTAATCACTTACAGGGAAAACAAATGTCTCATCAGGAATGAACAAGTCATTTAATACTTTGTATTTTTATCCTGCAAATTGTTAGAAAGTGGTGCAGCTGTGCCTGTACTAAACAGTTTTTCTGATACTAAATCTATGTCTTCACGAGTAATTAACTATAAACTTACACCAGCCACATTTTTTGGTTGAGTGCACCATTTTTACGGATGACAGCTTGAATAATATTTTATAATATTTAGCACCGCGTCTTACTACCCGTTCGGGTTATACGCTTAAGTACTAATTACGCTAATGGATTAGGAATTGGGAGGGTTGAATTTAGAGGAAGTGAACCCGCATTTGCGTGGAGGGAGAGTGGAAAACTATTTAGGAAAAACCACCCCCAGTTCACCCGACCGAGATTCGAACCTCGATCTCCCCGTCCTCGGCGGTCGAGCTCAACACGACTAGCGCGTTAGCCAACTACGCCACCGAGGCGGGTGACAGCTTGAAAAACTTATTTATTATAGTGGGGGTTTTACTCATAGGCCCTACGTTTTCTCACTGACACGCGCAATTCAATATAACACTAACACAATGTTTGGTGAATGAACTAAGAACAAACTTGAACACGACAGGTTGTTTTGTTGGTCACAAAAACAAACAAGTACAACCCTAACCTCAATCTCAAATAATGGCTTGTTGGCGGAGACAGGCTTTGGACTGGAGACTAGCATTTCCAAACTTGCCCGAGAGCCGTAGATGCGAAACAAAACAACCCGACCAAAGTTCATTGTTGGCCGTCGCAACTTCTACTGCTCTACCGTTATTTAAATGTGATTTATTTTAGTGTAACCCTGTCTGAGATGTGTTGTGTAACTAATACCTACGCAATACACATGTGCCGTACTTATTTTTGCAGGTGAAGGATGTCAACTGGTACCTTTGATACCAATGATGATGTTATCATCTATTGCAGCAGTAAGGATCCTCTGAGTGCCGCCCCTCAAGACACATGCACATTGTTCATGATGTTGACTTTCACAATAAAGTAAATGTTTACCCTGCCAAGAACCAACAATGACCGTGAAAACATGCAGGCCATGTCATTTCATGTACCACTACCAACATCTTCAACTGACAAGTTGGGAATCGGTAAAACTAAAGTGGACACTTTAGATTAGCTATGTGATAATAAGAAGCATAATGTGAGGATGTTTCGTACAAACATTCTATGAGCCATTATTAAGGACATATTTATTTTTAGATTTATGTATGAACATTTCAATCACATGTTCATAAACAAAATAACCTAAACAAAATGATAACTATAAAGCAAGAATTAAAACATTCTTAGTAAACTAAAAGAGTGTATACAAAGCAAATGATTATTTCTGTTGTATCTTCTCTTAGAAACCAATCACTACAAACAGATTACAGGTGTGTACATTCTGTAAATACAATTTACATTCTACTGATTTGAAATCCTTTGGTTTTCACTAACGTCCATCAAAGATTGCACCCTGAGAAAAAGACTAAAAGCTGCTTCTTTGTGTGGGCTGTTGAGGCAGATTGAATACTCTTTTATCGGTTCTAAATAAACATTTTCTCTAAACACATTTAAAAAACCTACCAAAGTGTTATTTATCATATTAAACAAAACAAAAAGTAATGCATCATTACTGAGACTATTTTTGTCCTGGTTTAGAAAAGATTGGCTCCACGCACCCACTTGACTGGATAGCGTTCGTTCAAATTCCTCAACATTTCCATGACACACTTTACTATAGGCCCATAATAATTATAATTATTATAAATGGCTTAAAATATGTGATGAATTATAAAACAACCCAACCTAACCTAACCTTATATTTGGTAAAAGAGTACAATCACACCTTATTTTAGAAAACTTGTTTGTGACCAAAAAACACACTACCAAACACAGTTGTTAATCACCTTAAAAATATCACCTAACCCTAACTTTCATGCATGAAAGGTTAGGTTAGGTTGGATTAGTTTATAATTATTAATAACATATAAATATCAGTTTCAATAATTTATAATTATAAAGTTAAGTATGTTGGTGAAATGCTGAGGAATATGACCAAACGCTATACAGTGAAGTGTGTGAGTGGAGCTATTATTTTCTAAACAAGGACCCAAATAGTCTTAATGTTCACTGTCGGGTGTTTGTTGTGTTTAATGTGATTAGTAAGTTTTTTGTTTTGTTTTTTCCAAAAAATAAGTTGTTAATGCTCAAGACCACTTTTATTTAATCTTGATTGGTCCAAAGCCCACCATAATTCAGGTTGTACTCATAAATGTAAATGAGAACGATTAAGTTGAGAGAGTCTACCTATCCTGTATGGGTAGTAAGACTTGTAGCACTAGATAAAGGTTGGATATCCATCTCTAACTAGCCAATACCTGTTGTTAACAACAATAACAGAGACATCTTGGGGAAGACACAAGACATAACAAGTGTTTTTAGAGCAATGTTATTAATAATTTCAAGTACCTAACTTACCTATTGTAAAATATTATGTGTAAGAATTATTAAAATTAAAGTTAAAAAATAGATATGTTGTAACCATTAAAATGCATGGTGATTCCGATACAAAATTCCCTGAAGTACCAGTTTTCCTTTGTAAATTATTATTTTCTTGTTCATTACATTGATCACATTATTTTTTTAAATATGCTTACACAGCTGGGTCATTCCAAATCATGACACCCACAATCACAGATTTTCATGAAACTTTTTTTAGTTGTTACTACCTTCAAGTTACTAATCTCCTTAAAACTTGTCCTCTCTAGGTCATATACTTTCCATGATATTAAATAGCAACATTTTAAAAATGTGTGTAAATGTTGTTTCCGAGGCTCTGCGTAAGGAGTGCGGTATTTAAATAAAAAAAACTCATAGCTTTCTGTATAATCAACTTATCACTGTCAAATTCTTACCACATGTCAATAAAAATGTGTAGATAAAAGAAAAAAGATAATAATGTATAAACCCTGCCTACCTCTGAGAAACACAAAATTTAATTTGTTTTGTTTTGTTTTGTTAACAAAGTTTTAAGTGTAAAACTATTGCTTTATTAATTGAGCATTATGGCCTGAGGCAGAGGCTGTGATAGAAAAATATTTTAATCTGCTAATATACTTATTTTAATCTATAACTTACAATATTTTAGCCAAGCACTGTTGATCTGAATCACAATATGTAGACACTATGCAGCAAAATAAATAATTGCCTTTATGGGATGATTGGGCCTGATTTAGAATTAAAGAATACTAGCATTATAATATAAAATATTGTATTGTTCAATATTAACACTTAGCATAAATTGAAAGCTAATAATTTAATAAGGGACCGATTTAATAGAATTAGGGATAAATAAAACACATTATATGTAGATATTATACTTTATAATAGATTTGTGTCTTCATAGAAAAATTAGTGCACTAAATACAACTGCTAAGTGATAAGATTGAAAAAAGTGCATACACATGCTTGAAGAGTTAATCAAATCTTACTTTTCTTCTGTGATGCCATGTTTTATTGAAGAATACATTATACTGGCGTCAGCCTCCTTGTCAGGGAAGTAGTACATCCTTCCGGAACCCTTTGTGATGCGAAGACTAACACAAAGAATTATGTTACACAAAGGATAATTACTTTAATATCGAAACTATCAGTGAGCAGCAATGAATACAAATAAATTATCACACAGGAATGACAGTTGCAATTTAAGTATTTTCAAATTTGTGGAAAAACATACCGTAACACAAACTATAATCTAAGCAATCATTAATGTACTACAGAAAAATGGTTCTACATGAATTTGGGTTCTGTTGGATAAAATCAAAATGTAGAAATAGTTTGTTCATGTAAACCAAACAGTTTTCAAACCTATTTATTAAAATAAGAAAAATGCATCACTTCCACAAAATAGCTAAGTGCTTTAGACTCCTGTATTCACTAATCAGTAGGTAGTTCCTCGTGAAAACCACGGGGTTCAGGAGGCAGATACCGGCACATATCAAGGATATTGTAAGAAATTCACCCACTTTTTGTTGAATGTCTGAAATCTCTAGGCAAACCTATGACTCTAAAACTATCAAACATCTCAACATAGTCATAAACATCCAATTATATTGTAGATATGTCGGCGACATCCTTATAATTTATGACAATATTCTTGATAATACTATCTTCAACAGCAATAACATTCTACACTTATACTTAGTACCGCGTCTTACTACCCAATCGGGTTATACGCTTAGGTACTAACTAAGATAATGGATTAGGAATTGGGAAGGTTGACTATTGAGGAAGTGAACCTGCATTTGCATGGAGGGAAAGTGGAAAACTATTTAGGAACCCCCTCACCCGAGCGAGATTCGAACCTAAATCTCCCCGTCTTCTGCAGTCTAGCTCAACACGAAACTAGCGCCTTAGACAACTACGCCACTGAGACGAGCAACATTCTAAACAATATCCATCCCAAACTAAAATCCACAATTAAACATGAACAAAATAATAGCATAAACTACCTGAACTTTAATATCATGAATAATAAAAACCACAAATTTGAATACAAAATGTATAGAAACTCACCCATATTGATTGTATCATTCACAATGATTCCAACCACCCTTCATCTCATAAATTGGCAACATCCAATAGCCTTATCTATAGATTGATTCATATCCCACTTTCCGAGAAGAATTTTAAAGCAGAATTAAACATCATTAAACAAATAGCAACATCCTATGGATATTCTCACTCGGTAATAAACAAAATTCTACAAAAACAAAAATCTCAAATGACCAATAAATCTAACGTCACAAGTCTTCCAACTAACGCTACCAAACAGAAATGGATAAAATTTAATTAAACAGGCAAAGAATCCAACAGAATTGCAAATGTTTAAAAAAAACAGAACATCAGAATTTATTTCGCTACCAACAAAACATTACAAAAAAACCATTTCAACAACTCTAATCTCAATTCTGAAAATCAATTTAACAAAAGTGGAATGTACAAATTAGAGATTCGAACCGGAGTCAATAACCAAAATTAACAGTTATTTTTAAGGAACCGGAATCCTAAAAACACTATTCTGAAGAAGTGGAACCAGAATTGGAATTTTCAAATAATTTTCAGTTCATAAAGGTTCTAAAAGGTTCCTAGTCTTACATAAATGTATATAATTTTGATATGTTGCACATTTTTTTTTCTTTCCTTAGGTTAGTTTAATTTTTAAATGTTGTGTTTCCCCCTTTTTCAATAGGTTCTGAAAGGGGGTGATATATTTTAATTTACTACTTTGTTTACTACTTCTTTTCTAAGGTGATTAGAAAAGAGTTAGTGAGCCCCTAGCAATACACACTAATGTTAGATTCCAGAGGAATGTTGTGACTGTCACATTGCTTGCTGTTTTCTCACATTAATGTTTAAGCTTGAGGTTTAAAAAGCTGTATTTAGCTTTGATAGAAGGCAGATAATACCCCATTCCTGAGAAGTTGAAATAGAGAAATTAAGAACTAATCTCTTTTGGACACAGAGTCTGAGCCTATTGTACTTAGTACTTTCTAGAAGTGAAAACTGATAATCTGGAAGTTGGTTGAACAGCTTATAATATCGGGGAAATGGAGATGGAGGCTGGCAAAATGAAAACTTTAAATTATTTCAATCTTGTTTAAATTAGGAAGTAGCTCAGTGAAAGTGTTCCTTGTGTACAGTGCGGAGGTGTTTGCTAGTAAGTGCTAGTAGTGGTAGTGTGTTTGTTAGTAAGTGGTTTAAATAATATTATTGATGGGTTGCGTTAGAGAAAACCCAGTTTGGAAGTTTTTTAACCATGAGATTGATGGTGGCAGATCAAGATGCAAATTAGAAGGATGCACTATTATTATTAAGGTTCTTTATAGTATTATTTTTTAAAATCTGGCAATACTTTTGATCCAGAGTGTTATTTTCAAAGTGGTTTTCTGCTCTCCTTCTAAGCAAATGTGGATACACTTCCTCTAAATATAAAAATACAACCTTCTTCCTTCATTAAAAACCATTGTCGAAATTAGTAAATGAGCGTAGCCTGAACAGATAGACGCTGTGCTAAAAAAAAGTTATTTATTAAAGAACCGGAACCTTTATTGTGCTCTAACAGGAACCAGAATCTTTACAATGTTTGTTTAGTGAACCAGAACTGATAAAAATTTCAGTTCGACATCCTGCTACAAATTCAGATGGGAATGTAATGTATAAATTGAAAAACCAGAAGAAACTTCTCAGCTCGATATGCTGAACAAATTGGTGATTTTAAATACAATAGATACAAATCTAAATTCGCCAAACATCTAAACTTTCCGGGTATCAGCCAACACCTATTAATAAATGTATGAAACTTTTACAATCCTCTTCTAAAGGTCTCAAAATGGACATGGCTGGAAATCTACTCATCCAAACAGCCATCCTTAACGACAATATTTTATATGATCAAACCCATTTTGAAAATCAATCCCTCATTAACTTAATTAAAAAACTACCTCAACACGCCAAACTAAAAGATAATCCCTATTCCAAAAATTCTTCCTATCCCTTAAACTCAACTTAAACCTATTCAAACCATAATCAAGAATCAAATAGCTGAAGCTGTTATTAATTTTAGAGAGGAATTCACCATCTAGATATCATTTTCTGAAAATTGAAAAATGAGTAAAGAATGACCCTGGGCACGGGACGACTCCTGGATAGCTCAGTGGTAGAGCATTGGTGTACTAAGCCAAAGGTCCCGGATTCGATTCTCGTGTCTAGGTGTCATTTTTCAATTTTCAGAACATAATCAAGAAGATTAACACCGTAAATACTGCCTCATCTTATTTCAATTCCAAGATTTTGACAAAATTAACAAATATATATATATATATATGTATACTCATCATATAAATCACACTCTCTGTCACATTAGCAACACTATCCTATTTATCAATTGTCTAATTTTAATTCTTCATAATGGTAACCTAATACATATTATTATCATCCCACAAAAAGATTCTCCCATCTAACACCTAAAAAATTCTCTTTATTACAAATAAGCTATTTATAAGCTTGTTAATTTAAGTGATCATTTATTTAATATTTTGCATATCATATTCTAATTTCCTCTTAACTATTTCCATTTCTAATGTTTAACTTTTTAAATTTATAATTTTATTAACATTTCTATCCAATTTACAATTACAGTGGTATTCCTCAGACCTGAAGATGGTGTAACATCACCGAAACATATCGTCGTAATAGAAGCTGATATAAAATAAGGAGAAGGGAACAAAAAATAATAACTAAGAAGATATAACCTTATCATTTATCACTCCTTGCCAAATAAATATGAACATTATCAACTATCATTTTTAAGGGTATAAGAAAAAATGTTTTTAATGTATTCAGTGACCAAGTCATACCTGTACCTACACAATGTAACCACACATCATACAGCTTTCCTCTCATGTGTGTCATACCTGTACAGGTCATATTATAAACAGGGTTTGTATCGTTTCAGGAAACACATTCTATTTTGAGATTGAAAATAATTAATCCAACATACATTCCCATTGTTTGTATTACAAATAATTTTAATTTTGGATTTTTGCACATTATAATTTTTTCTGTACAAAATGAAGTGTTAAAAGCTCAATGTTAAAGAAATTAGTGAAATAAGAAAATATTGTCATCACAATAGATTAATATACCCATTATTGGCCAAAAGAATATAATGCTTGCAACAAATTTCTTTTAACTGTTATGAAATTTAATTAATGACGGAGAAGACTATGTGAAAACCATATTTGATTATAATTTTTCAAATATTAATCCTAGCTTACCATTTGAAATCACCGACTTCAAAATTAAATGTATCGAAAGAAGCTAAAAACCACAATTCTGGGGGAAAAAAACCTTTTGTTTGTTTAGTTTATGATTAGTTTGCAGTTGGAGCCGTTCTTCGCACGGGTAAGACGTGTTTCATACTTTTATAGTTATTTGCAAAATTTCTATTTTCTAACAAACTGAAAGGAGTTTTTTTCTTTAAGTTTGGAAATTTCTTCTCGTCCCTTATTTCACTACTTTCACCCCCCACCCTTCTATTTTATAATTTCAAATTTAAAAAAATTAGGCCTTTAGGATGGTATCTTTACCATCTTAGCAAATTTCAATTTTTACCACACCAATAAGCAGTTGAAAATTTTAGTTTTAGTAATTTCCAGCCCAAACCATTTCCCCTTTACCTCCATATTAAATTTTAAATGTTCAATCACTTCCGATTATTTATGTTTGTCTCGTTACATTCAATCAAATATTTTCATTTTCTACTGTAAAAAAAAGTTATTTAACTTTCAGTTTTATAAATTTTGAAGGGAATCCTCATTTTGCAGTCCTTCATTTCAAAATTTAAGAATGTTCAGAACTTCATTGTGGTTTGAGGTCACCCTGCCAAATTTAAATTTTCTAGCCCAGTTAAAAGTGTTTTTATAAACAATGCTCTCCACCCTTCCTTCTTCTATGGAGTCCCATTTTAAAATTGCCAGACTTAAATAGTTAGATTGCTATGTTTCTTTACTTTCCTGCTGAATTCAAGTTTTCTACTTCATTGATAAGTAGTTGCAGTTTTGATAAATTTTAAATTCTAAGATTAATTTTATTACATGAATTTTTTCTCTACCTGTCTGCCAAATTTTAATCTTTCACCTCATCTCAAAAGTATTTTCAACTATAGCCGACTCAAGCTATTTTAAAAACTCCACCTCCTAGAGGCAAGAAGTAAATATCGGCTCAGAACAAATCCTCCATAAATTTGAAATAAATTTAAAATCTTAACACAGTAAGATAAATAAAAACAAACTGCTACTTAAAATTATATGTGGCGTAGTAAATATTCAGGGGCGGCTCATGAAGAATGGCTTTGGGGCACTGGCCTCCTTGCAAAACAAATAAAAAGAAGAGACAAAAATATTTTGAAATTCATACTAATTTTATCATATTTTTTCATTACATAGTGAAAAACATCAATCAATTTAAGAAATGTTTTATCTTTTTCCCATTTTGAGGAAATTATCAAAAGCAAGATAGCGTCAACGCATGATATAAAGCACACTGGCAGTGGCAAGCTGGCTCAGCATCACCCCAGAGCTCTGCATACGTCAAAGGGTGGTTGCCATGACAACCTGACATCACCTTCCTTAGCCTAGCCAAGTTTTTGGGGCTAGTCTCAGACATTCTCCTCTTGCAGACAGTTATCGCTCATTGATGTGTACACTTGGTGTGACGCTACCTGTTTTCTATTAAATTAGTGAATAATGAAAGTTTCCAATATTAAAAAAATTGAATTTTGGTTCTTTATCATTAGAAGAATTTTTCTTTCAAACGATAAATTTACTGATACACTAATTCTTAAAGTATATTGTCTTTATAGTGTTCAAGATAGTGTTGTATTTATATATTGTGTGTGTGGGTATTTCATGATGGACAATCTTCTACTTCAAACCAAGTAAGTTGTTATACTTTTATTTATAGCTTGTATTTACTTTTATTAACTATATTCTTTCTATACTTTTTCTATTTTAGTTTGTCAGCTAAATATAGGATGATATAGGGTTGGTATAAGGTAAACTGTTGTCTACCTAATTTAACAATTTTTAAGAAAGTGGCCTCCTTTAAGGTTTACTTACGAGCTGTTTAATAATTTAAAAAATCAAACACTTTAAGAGATTTAAAAAATTTGATACATCTAAATTCTAATTTCATCAGTTAAAATGGCTTTTAAAGGGGGGAAAAAACAATCAAAATACTTTTTGAATTCATAACACAATTATATTAGATTTGTTTAGAAAAAAAAGTTAATTTTCTCAACAATTACTATGATTAATAATACTTTCTTTGGATTATTTTTATTTATTAGCAATTGAAGACGAGGCAGTGGGGAGTAAAATACCTCATTTTTTTATACTTTAAATTGAAGAATGATATTTAGACACAGGAATCGAACCCGATACCTTTAGTTTAGTAGGCCAATTTTCTAACCACTGAGCTATCTGGGTGTAATTCTTCACTCATATTTTACGGTCAGCTACATATGAGTGATCCAGTAGATTGTGAGTGGGTTATTTGTTTAGTTCCTGATGCCTCGCTACTTAGGTAGTACACACTTATAATTACAGTGATGGAGGAGGATCAATTACTCCCCTACATTTGTGCAGAGGTGGTGTGGGAAAACCATGTCCACTACATCTCAGTACATTCAGTCTCACTGAAATCAACCATGAGGATGATGGTTCAAGGCAATGTGATCCAAACAACAGCAGTGGCGCACTAAGCCAAAGGTCCTTGTTTTGATTCCCATGTTCAGGTGTCATTTTTTTTAATCCAAGAAAATAATTTAAGTGTTTGAAAAAAAAAAACACTTTTATATATGATCAAATCCCCTGATAATTTTGAATAGATTTTGACACAAGTTTCAAATAAACGTGTAAAGTATGAACTAAAGATACAAGTGTGGGTTCTGCAAGTGTTAAGGTTAGTACAATATTATTTATTACAGGGATGTCCAACCTGTTCACAGCCTGGGGTGTGTTCTAGACTTCATTCATGGCATCAGGAACTCGAGAGTTAATCGCTGCACACACAAAAGTAGGTCACCTATTCCTATCTTGAGCTGGTTATATCCAGTCCACCTCATTAAAACCTCTCTCTCTTTCAGGTCCATTATAATGTTATCCTCCCATATGCGTCTATACCTCATCTACGATAGGAGTTTAAAAGTGACAGTAAAAGTTACCAGAACTACTCTCATGTATCCATTCGCCAAACAAATTGATCTGCAAGACCATGTGTTGAGTTAATGTCACTTTTGGCAAACAATTTGTTTTAATTATGTTTATCTTTTAACCGTTTTTACATCTTCTTCTAGGTGTCAGTTACCACCACTCCAATGGCAAATGGACTCTAGATCTTCCCGATGGTATCTTTCCACCAGGTTTGCCAATATCCTGAACACGGACCTTCTAGATTCTTCCATTACAATAAAGCAGAAACTAATATCATATTCAATAGAAATTTATATTTGGATGACAAATAGTACCAAAATAAAACATAATTTACACTAAAGTGAGATAAAAATAGATTTATCTTCTTTTTTTTAAATGATTGGCTCAATTATTTGGCAATAACCATGTTAGGTGTTGATCAATAGCCCACCACAAAAAAAAAGAAAGTCGAACATTTTTTACAACTTGTCAACCACCAATCAAATGGCTAGTATTATTAATTCATGTTCAAAGACAGTGCGCCAACATCGCAGCTGTGAGAATAGGACAATATTCTTGCTGTACTAAATATGAGATTATGTGTCAGGGATCAGGAAGGTTTAATCTAGAGGAAGTTAGCCCACATTTGCGTGGAGGTAGAATGGAAAACCATAGAGGACGTCACCCTCAGTACACCTGACAAAGATTCGAACCCTGATATTCCAATCATCGACGGTCCAGACTTTTTCAACTGGTACAGGCACATACCATGTCGGGAACCACTGGTTTATTAGTTTAAATATTATAAGACGTGTAAACACTCAACACAGTTTAAATGTGCCAATCAACCACAATTTTACAATGATTACAATAATAGATTATGAAATTAAAGTACAATAGTTTTACCATATCACTTTTATTATAAAGATAAAATATACCAACTACAACTACAGCCACCTTGTGCTATACCTCATTCCAAATAAACTTTCCTTTTAAATCATTTAAAAAATTCAAAGCTCAACATATAAATAACAAATAAAAAGGAAATCTGAAAAAAAAATGTCACAAAGAGTACGGTTGTATAAATATTAACATGTATACTCTAGCAGGACATAAAATACATCATTTTAGATTAGTGAACAGTCAAGCCCGTTTATAACAAACAAAATTTGCATCTCTGTAAAATACCAATACACTCAATGTTAAAACATTTACAATTATATTCACTTCATAATTTAGGCTGTATTTGGAGTCTGAAATAAGATATTATCCAAAACACCTGTAGCCACAAACACCAATTCTATCTATACCTAAAATGAAATGGCTTATCTATCTTTATTTTAAAACTATTGTTATATTTATTTCAAGTTTACCCTTTGTCAAAAGGTATATTTTTGCTATAACAGAGAGTAGTAAACTTTTAATCTAGGTTAGGAACTCTGGCATGTTCACTTTATAAAAGATTTTAGTGAGAGATGCAATTAATGATTGTATAAAGTAATAATTACTTCTTTAGGTTTTTAATGTGGTTATTTATAGTTAGTCATATGAGTTTAATAATGTGTGAAATGTATGAGTTGAGTTTAAAACTTAATGAAATTATTTGAAAAGGTTTTAAATTATAGAAATAATTTGTTTTGATAAGACATTTCTTGAAATAATTGTTGCAAATAATTTGACCATTTAAAAAATATATTTAAATATCCAATGAAATATGTACATAATAATTGTTAATCTCTCATTGACTTTAATTATCTACTAATGTAGACAATTACTATTATTCCAATATTTTGTTAGGGGAAAAAAAAAGTCAAACATGTCATAAAAAAGTACTAAGTAAAATGTTAAAAACAAAAAAATTTAATTTATTATATTTTTTAAATATAATAGCATTATTTGATGTCATATTTGTGTTGTGCTTAAAAATGTGCAATTTAACTATTGATCAAAACACAACTAAAATTACAAAAATATCATAACATTGTGTTATTTTTTGACAAAATTTAATTGGGGAAAATACAATAAGTATTTGACTGTTCATGGTTGATTATGAAATTGATATCATTTAGTGGCATGATTGTGATTTTAAAAAAAAGGTGAAATCTCCTCTTTCAATAAATGTGATTCCCTGTATGTTTTAAACTATTTTTCATAGAAATTGTTTGTGTGCCATCGTAATGAATGCCTTGGATATGTAGGCCATATAAATAATATATTTGGAGAGTTAAGTTTTTTGTGCATTTTTAGTTCAATTAATCATGGAAAAAACAAAAGACAAACATAATAAGTAAGACAAAACAATATTTTTAATACTTTGTAAAAAAATGTGTATACTATGTGTATAAATTATTTAGAAATCAAATTAGTGTTAAGGTTTTGTTTTATAAAAATAAATGTAATTTGAAGCGAAAAATTAAATTTTCTAATGATATTTAAAAGGTGATTAGTGAAAATTACTCCAAGTCTTTTCAAAAGCCTAGTTTTAAGAAAAGTTCCTTTTCAACAAACAAAGAGTGTAAATACATTTAATTTAGTTAAAAGTGGGCTTGGCTGCACCATAATTAGGATTAGGATATAAATTCAAATTAATGGATTACCATAAAAAAGATTATCAAAAAACCTTTTAAAAGTATAATATGTTGTCTTTATATAGACCTAAGTGATATTGTTTGTCATTCACACCTAATGTTACAATTTAATTCAATAATAAAATAAAGAACTCAATATTTATTTTCCAAAACTCAAATCAAAAATTTCCGTTTACCAATGTGACCTTTATCACTCTCAGATACTTCTAGTGTGAACTCGTAGATAGTATCAACAATTTGGGAAGTACTCAATAAACAAGTATATTGACACGATGCACAATGAATAAAAACAATCTAACTGTACCATAAAAAGTCTTACCAAGCAAATAACTAACAAAAGTAGGTACAATAATGTTCTTCACCCCAAATAAATATTAATATATTAATTTATCTTTATTAATATTAATGCAAGCCTAGCTCCATAAACATAAATATATTATTCCTAATTTTTTATTTTCATTAAACACCAAACTAAACTGGTTCTGTAATATATTTTATACAGATAATTTTTATTTCAAAATAAAACCATTTGTTTGACGATTATAAACAACCAACAAACAAAATAATGTTTAAAATATGTTACCTTCTAGGGTAGTTCTCAAAGTGACAATTTATTTTCCTCTGCACATTTTCAAAGTAAATAGTGTGGATACTTTGTTTTAAGTTATTATAAGAAAACATGTAAACATTTTCAACAATTCGCCTGCTATAAAAACAAGTTACTCCATTGTATATTGTCAAAAATCCTAAACAGAAAAGGTTTACCTAAGACTTGCACCAGACACAAGTGTTGATTATATAATTTTGGTAATTTAATTTATATAAAGGATCACACAAAAATTACATGAGCATATGCTACTATACTTGAAGGACTCAAGTAATTTAAATATTAATTTACTATTCAAAGCGAGTGTAACTACCAATACCAGGTTTTACGAGTCTGAAGGTTGATTACGAAGAACAATCCTCTTGTTGGAATTACCCTGCACTTCCAGCTCTAACTTATAAACATTCCAGTCGTGTTGGTGAGTTTCCCTCTCCGCCCACAGATGAAGCGTGCCTCTATGATCGGGTCCTCTTACTGGCACTTGAAACTGAGCCCGGTAGCTATCACAGAAGTTATTCTCGCTATCACCCAGATTCAAACGGCCATCTTTGATAGGTTCGCCAAAAACCGACACCACCCCTTTGTGATTTCTCAAAGTTTTCAAAGCTTCCTTATAATATTCAGACTTTTTAATACCGTCTTCAATCTTCCCCCGGATGTAGTAGCCTGTGGTAATGGTAACAACTCCACCGACGGCCGCAATCTTCGCTAGAGTTAGGTTTGAAACCATTGTAGTGACTGCCTACAAACACATCACATTAAAAATATATTATTATTTTGTTGACTACTATAATATATAGCTACTATATGTTTGTTTTATTAGAATCGTGTCTGACCACCTGTTTGAGTTATAAGTCTAAAAATGTGTGTTATCCTTAAAATTTTAATCACAAAGAACAAACTTTTTTTATAATTTTGCCACCATATATAAGAAATAAGTCCCTGACTTTACATTGATCCAAAAATCAAAATTTTCCTGACTAGAGCCCAAATCGAGATTTACAAGATGTTTAAAAAAAATCCAAATACAGTAGAGTCTCAATAATCCGACCTGAACGGGAGTGGCAGGTGGTCGGATTACCGAGACGTCGGATAATATACAAACAGGTAGGGAGGAGGGGGAAGGTCAGAGAAACCAATCCAAACTACTGGTAATAGAAGTGCAGAATAGAGTTTGTTAGTAAGTATTCTTTTAAGGCTTGAAGTTTTCTTCAATTGAAAGAAATACTTTTCTTGTCTTTTCACTTGCCATATTTTTCACACAGTAAAATTACATTAAAGGGAAAATGCTAAACTCAATCACAGTATTAACGAGTACAGTGTAAACATTGACTAAGGCAGGAGAACAGAGCTACAACCAGAGAGGTATGTGACTCACTAAGGCAGGAGAACAGAGCTACAACCAGAGAGGTATGTGACTCACTAAGGCAGGATAACAGAGCTACTACCACAGAGGTATGTGACTCACTAAGGCAGGAGAACAGAGCTACAACCACAGAGGTATGTGACTCACTAAGGCAGGATAACAGAGCTACTACCACAGAGGTATGTGACTCACTAAGGCAGGATAACAGAGCTACAACCACAGAGGTATGTGACTCACTAAGGCAGGAGAACAGAGCTACAACCAGAGAGGTATGTGACTCACTAAGGCAGGATAACAGAGCTACAACCAGAGAGGTATGTGACTCACTAAGGCAGGAGAACAGAGCTACAATCAGAGAGGTATGTGACTCACTAAGGCAGAACAGAGCGACAACCAGAGAGGTATGTGACTCACTAAGGCAGGATAACAGAGCGACAACCAGAGAGGTATGTGACTCACTAAGGCAGGATAACAGAGCTACAATCAGAGAGGTATGTGACTCACTAAGGCAGGATAACAGAGCTACTACCACAGAGGTATGTGAATCACTAAGGCAGGAGAATAGAGCTACAATCGGAGAGGTATGTGACTCACTAAGGCAGGAGAACAGAGCTACAACCAGAGAGGTATGTGACTCACTAAGGCAGAATAGAACTACAATCAGAGAGGTATGTGACTCACTAAGGCAGGAGAACAGAGCTACAACCAGAGAGGTATGTGACTCACTAAGGCAGGAGAACAGAGCTACAATCAGAGAGGTATGTGACTCACTAAGGCAGGATAACAGAGCTACTACCACAGAGGTATGTGACTCACTAAGGCAGGAGAACAAAGCTACAATCAGAGAGTTATGTGACTCACTAAGGCAGAACAGAGCTACAACCAGAGAGGTATGTGACTCACTCTTACTAACAAGGAAACAATGGTAACAGGAAAATAATATGCACGTGGATACTGCACAGCAATGTTAGTTGCATGTAATGAGGATATGTCGGATTAAACAGAATGATGGATAACAGAAGGTTGGATTATTGCGACTCTACTGTATTCAATTTGTGAAGATGATTTTTTAAAAAGCACTCAAAAATAAATTTAAGTTACCATATGCCTACGGTGACTTTAATAAAAAGTGTTTGAATAATATCATAGTACATTTCTTTTCCCTAGACAGTCAAGATATCATTTTCTCAACAGACTATAACATTATCTGATATTTTCCAGATTTTCCTTAGCGGTTTTAAATTCCCTGAGTCTTCCATATTCTCGCTGACTGTGGCCAGCTATATCTGGCTATTAATACTTAAACAAACGCATTGGCGGGCAAGCGGCTTTAGTGGCGAAGTTACACTTAACCAGAAATTACACTAGCGAAAGAAGTTAAACAAATAATATACATAAAAACAACAGAATAGCATAGAAAAACTATGGAAAATCATGGAAACACAGTAAAACTTTTGTTAAGGTTTATGTTAAAAGAATTATGAACTTAGTCTAAGGTTATGCACGCATGCACGCACACACACACACACACACACACACACACACACGTGCGTGTGCAGAACTTTAGATAATCTAGGCCAGACATATTTTGTCGTGAAAACAAAGCAATATCAACATACATGCTGTCTCGAGAGTACAAGCACGCTACACCATCTTGAGGAATATCAGTAGAGTATGGCTGAAGACGTGTGCTTAGAGACGAGAGACTAGCTGTATTGTGTCAGCTCTTGGAACTGAGCCGCTCAGGCAAACCCAGGCATCTTCGACTTAACTTGTACTAAGTCTTGTATACAGTCCTGGTGGCGGGTATTATGTCAACACTCTGGTGAGGGGGTTATGAGGGCAAATTTGGCAATCCATCGTGGGTTTGAATTTAAGAGATAAGAATCTGTTGTCCAGGCCTACTTGAAGTTTTTTAATTCAAGGATGCAACCCTTGAGAAATTGTATTTTTTAGATGTTTAAGCCAGTGATCAAGGAAAATGGAGGGTTCAGGTCTGGTAATTATAATAATTGGTTCTGAGCCTTCAATGAGTAATATTACAGCTCTAAAACAAGTTGTAAAGTTGAAAACAAAAGTATTTGTTTAAGATTTGAATCTTGACTATGATATTTCTTGTACCAGTAGGCCTATCCTCGAGTTATGAATATCCTTAATGGTTCAAGAGACTCAAGGGTCCCAGCCCTACTTATAACAATTACAGTACATTCTTTACAAACACTACCTCCTGACTGTAAAAAAAAACTATCCTTAAATAACTTTCAAAGGAATCCAAAGTTTACAATTTTCCAGGGCAAACAACCCAACCTTGCAACATTGGAAAAGTACAAGTGATTTTATTTTGGGACAAGTGGCAGCTCTAGAAAGAGGGTCTAAGGAAAAATGACCTTACCGATGAAGTGTTCAAAGAGATGATTTTGGGGGATAATGTTTCAAAATTGACCGAGCAGACCTGACTTTGCAGTACGGAAGCTAGCCTAATATAATTTTTTGTAAGAACAAACCTGACAAGTGCTACAGTAAGTGTTCTAGTAAGTGAATGCCATCTTTTACTTTTAGAGTTGTTTTTTGACAAAATCGCTAACAAGCCTATTATGCGTCATGAATACATAACAAATAGACAGCCTGCACAGTGGGTTAGCTTGTAGGCTGGTAATAACTAACATCTAGAAATAAAATATTAGGATTTTGTATAGAGCTGGGTATTCAAGCACAACGCACAGCGCATAGTGCACAAGAAGTTGAAATATATTATTTTCAATCATAGTGTTTATAATAGAATAACTTCTTGTATGTTATCCATGGAGTGTAGTATATAGTAGTAGGGTAGTATATAATCATTGGATTTGAGACGTCTCAGCCAATGAGAATGCAAATTTAAGGAGAAGTATTAGACTTTTCATTTTGTTATTAAAAGGTAAGTCTACTAAAATATTCGCATGGTGTCTACTCAACTTGACCAATGAAATTCCCGACTTTTTCCCTGATTTCCCCTGATCATTTCCTAAATTTCCCGACTAAAAAGTATGTCACATTATTCTAATTCCCCCACCTCCCCCCTCATTTTTATATTAATCTTTTTTTATGAATAATAAGTTTTAAAATTTAAATAAACAAATTTTTTAAATTTGTATTAACATTGTTTATTAGGAGTTATAAAATATATTACACAGCTACAAAAAAACTACAATTTGAATAACATTATTATTTAATGTTTTAGTGATTATTATATTTCATATTTTAATATATATAATTCTTCTGTACGTGTGTATGTCACTGAACTCCTCCTAAACGGCTGGACGGATTTTGATGAAATTTGTTTTGAGTGTTTGAGTGGGTCCGTGGATGGTTTAGATTCACAATTCGACCCGGTAGGTGGCGCTGCAATTGGGTTCTAGGATTTTTTTTGGGGGATATTTTTAATTTAATTTTTTGCATATCAGAACATGTAACTTCAAAATTTCACCCCCCCCCNTCATACTTATGTTTGTTTTTCGACACAGCTGATATTTGTGAAGTTGTGGGCGAAATGCCAAAAATGAAAATATGTTTTATTTTGTATGTTGTCTTGATAAACACTGAATTTGTAATATTTGTGTTACTCACTAATTGGAGTTCATTGTGAATTTGTAATTGTGATGATCACATATTATTTGTTTTATTATCAAAATCAATTATGCCACCCAAACGAAAAGCCAACATTCGGGCAGAACAACGTCTGTCGGGTCCGCTAGTTTTGAGTAAAACCACATTTTCCCAGATTTTTATTGTAATTGATCAAATTCCCAGCTTATTCCCATTTTTTCCCGATCATTTCAAATTTCCGGCCAATTCTCGTTTTCCCTGATTTTCTCGGATGGTAGACACCCTGTATTCATAACAAAATTGAAGCCAAATAAAAATCAAATTTGATTTAAAAGTAGGGCCTACAGACAAAACTTATAATTAGTTAAATTCAAATTTAAAAAAATACAGTTTATTTAATGTTGTTTTTTGAATTAACCCTTTAGTGAAGTATTTTCAACAATAGTATCTAATAGTAAAAAGAGGTTAGGCCATTTTCTAGT
This sequence comes from Timema genevievae, assembly GCA_902155825.1. NCBI lineage: Eukaryota > Metazoa > Arthropoda > Insecta > Phasmatodea > Timematidae > Timema > Timema genevievae. The sequence continues at coordinate 34,472 of CABFWO010004380.1, read as the reverse complement.
AATAAAAGACAATGGATTTAAGTACGACGTTATACACCACGTTTCATTATAAATCGTATTTTTCTTATAAATTCCCTAGATATACTATTAACTATTTGTTATGCATAATGCATGAGTCTTATATGCTATTTTTCTTATAGTTGACTTTAACTGTGATGGCCATCTTGGATCTCGTTTCTTGAATAGATATTATATTACTTTGTTGAATCACAAAATAAAAATAAATAATTTTCTATGATGGAATTACCTACCTTCTTGTGTTGCATTGAAAACCTTCAATATGGGTTTAAGGTTAATGGCGACTCAGCGGATGTTGTTGAAAAGGTTCAAGACAGACTTATTCTCTTTCTGAGACTGAGCTTTACTGAAAACATTCCAGAAGCGTAGTGTTTCATCCCCGGCTCCGGTGACGATAGATTCCCCATCAGGAGACATGGCAAGGTACAGCACACGGAAAGAGTGTCCTGTAAGTTCGGCCACTTGGTTGAGACTAGGGTACTTCCACACCAGGATCTGATTCAGCGAGTAGCCGTGCGTGCTCACCAGCTCTGAGGAATGTTTCGACCATGCCAGGTTGCACACCTGTGACCTTGTATCTACACACTGGACCGGTTGTCCTGTGAGAGTGTTCCAGAAACGAATGCATCTGTCGGCTGTCCCCCCTCCACTTGCTAACAGACCGTGTTGGTGAGGAGACCAAGCGATCGCTTTCACAGCAGCGATGTGTTCCGTGTAGGTCTGGACCGGAGAGACCGAGTGCATGTTCCATATGTACAAGCGGTTATCATTGCCCCCAGAAGCTAAATATTGGTTATCTGGTGACCATTTAAGACCGCAAACCTCTTGTCGGTGACCGACCAATCCTCTATCCTCGATGAGTTTTGGAGTTCTAACATCTTGCTGTAATATGAGACGATCTCGGCTTCCGGACGAGAGGATATCCCCGTTCCATGCCAGTGCCCCCACCCGACCTGTATGACCCTTCATCTTGTTAACTAAGGTGTTCACAGAAACATCCCATACTTGGACATAGCCATGATGTGTTCCGACGGCCAACGAGTTTGCCCGCTCGTTCCATGCCACAGAAGTGATGGAATTGTTATCACCCGACAGATCACATAGCCTGGTTACCTGACTGGTGCAGGCTGACCACAAATATACACTACTACCTAGCCCAACACTGAGAACATTTTGAGAAGACCAATCTACAAGATTCAAGTAAAAATCATCTTGAAGCTCTGGAGCATCCAATACCTTGAATGGTATTCTGGATATTTTACGAGTTGCTTTTCTTGGTGACCTTAGCAGTCTTTGACTATTAGCACTAATAGGAGACAAGGAATAAGCTGGAATAACAGAAGTATCGAGCACAGAGCGGTTTTCACGTTTAGATGGTGAGGAGAATTGGTAAAGATTGTTCCCTTCAGGGGGCAAATAATTTATATTTTCCCCACAATGGTCCTTAACGTCTTGAATTGAAGCTCCTAATATCTCATTCTTCAGTAAACAAGCGTAAGCCACACCATCACGATTGCCATCACCTCCACGAGAACCTTTACTACTTTTGCCAGTACGGTCGTTTTCAGGGATCATGGTAAATTTAGTTTGCCAATTGTTATAGCCTACACGGGCTGGAATGAATCGGTCACTATGAATTCCACGCGTCCTGCCATTGGGAATGTGAGAAATGGGCGAAGTTGCAGATGTAGCTTTTTCAGGTGAAACGCCCCCTTTCGAATATTGTAACACTTGATTTTCATTACTTTGTTCACTTTGTTGCCACTTAATATTTTGTTGACGGAGTAATCTTTTTTCGTAATCCTGATTGAACATTTTGAAACTATTTTTCAGAAACTAAATATAACTAATAATTAGCACTTAATCAACAAAGCCAAATATACACTGATCAAACAGACGTACCAACTCCTTTAAGGAAAGTTCTTAATATTAAATGTATTAATATTAGAAGAAATGATATTGTTAAATAAATTATCAACTTAACTCTACTTATTAATAATAATAAATTAGTGTAAGAGATGTAAATGTACTCACAAGTTGTGTAGAAACTGTTGTTTGAACCTAATTTTTTGACAAATGATCTTGATGTTGAATAGCCATAGATCAGAGTCTAAGATATACGGGTCTGGCTACTCTTTAGTTCTTGTGATCAGAAATTGAAGCCAAATGGTGTTAGTGTCGTTGCGGAATAGCGCTCACGCAAATAATGTAGAGAACAAAATGATAACATACAAATTACAATTTATCACTTGCTCATGGTTGTAATAAAATTTTAATTTATTTTGAATACTGTTTTATTAAGCACATGTTAATTATAGATACACCCCGCTATGAATTAAAAACTTAAACTTTATACTATATAGCAAAGCTACAACGCCATCTTGAGTATGGAATATAAAAACCTAAAATACTTAATACTGATTTATTAATAGTAAATTAAACAATATTTTAAAGACATTTATAATAATAATCTAGTTTAGGTTTTAGTTGGGAGTTTAAGGTGGATACATAATATGATAGCTGATGATCATATTTGATTAATAATATGTGTCTGACGATTTCCGTAGGTGCATTACTGACTCTGCCTTAATATATTAATGAAGAATGACCCCTGGCACGTGGTGACTCCTGTGAAACTCAGTGTTAGAGCATTGGCTCATTAAACCTAAGTTTCAGGGTTTGATTAACGTGTCCAGATGTAATTTTTGAAATTTAGAGGATATGATATATAGATGCAGCTATAAAAGTAACTAACAAAATATAATAGCTTGGCTATCTAATCCATCCATTTAAAGAGTGATTAGTAGAATATCCTAATTCTTACGACTCAATATTGTATAATTTTCTATTTCAAAATAAACTTTTTGTGAGTACTTTAAGTTTATGGTACTGTTGAGTTTAAATTAATGCATAGCTCATAAATAATTGTAAATAATGCATATTTTATAAGAAAAATACACAGTTTATAATGAGACATCGTGTATAAAATAAGTTATTGATTAAATTAATTGTATTTTATTCATACAAAATGGCTTAACCCCTTTTCACTGCTAAATAGTGCCTCTAAAATTACTTACATAAAACGGTTCATTCTAAAAATAATGTTTATTAAACTGCATCTTTTGAAACTCTAATTTAAGTTTTGTCCGTAAGCACCCTACCATTAAACTAGTGTTTTATTTTGTTCCGATTTTATTACTGTAATAAATACAATAGTAGACCCACTACTCAATAATAGAGTGAAAAATGTAATAGTTCTTCTTTATTTTCAATCATATAGAGCAGTGATTCTAAAAAAAAACCTTTCTTGGACCCCTTTTGGCTTTGTAAAGTATTAAAGTATTCACGGATTCTCACATAAATATGGAGTGTCCAGATGATAGGTACTGGTACCCTAAATTAAGAATGTGTATTAAAATATATCATTTTTTTTCCAGACTGACAAAAGAAATATTAAAGTATACAAAAGTATATAGTCAATCTTAATTTATAGGTTATTTGTGTGAAGAATGGTGATGTCTTAGTTTCACAGAGTCTTTTAAAGTTGGGAGTGATTGAAGACAGCTTAGTTCTCATGTTGGCTGCAATGTCCAGTATGTAACGATATTTAGATGGTGTTGTACCTTGAAAATCCAGCTTCGCATCAATAAGTTGTAAACGGAAGAAGTTTAAGTAGGCTACTACCTACTGCACATTTAGACAATTACAAATATTCTTAAGGAAGACTGCACCAGAAATCAACCATAGGATATTTCCTAAATTTATGCTTCAAGCCGATATCAGATGCGATATCTATCAAACACTCGTATTTTTGGACAAACAATCTGTTTTTTCTGAAGCACAATATGTATTTTGGACCCAGGCAGCGTCATCGGTAGAAGATAGGAAGTATTTCCGAAACGCTGGTTGCAAACCAGCTAAATATTGGACGATACTACAATAAATAATTTCTACCGGATTAGATTCTGTTGCTAGCAATAATTCCTCCAAAGTTGGAAGGAAGTCAAACTGTCTTTTTTCTATAAATCTCTTCCAAAATTCAAGTTTACCATCAAAATACGCTATTTTCGTCCTTGTTGTTATTACCTACACACCCTTTCTTTGACATGACTTATTTAGTTCATTAATTCTTATAAAAATGTCTGCCAAGTTCAGGATGACCAGACGTCCCGGTTGAATTTGCATAGTAATGATATGGATGTGCTTGTCTATTTTGACGTAAAGAATTAAGTCCCTGTCGAATATTTGATGCTGTATGACGTAGTGCATCTTAAATATTTTTCAGAATTGATCGATATTTTGATTTTATAATAGTCAACGCTGAGAACACCGCTTCGCATGCGTGGTGCAAAATGGTGTAAGTATGTTTAGGGCCACTTCAGAAATTGTTGGAATTTATGTCCTAGTCCCAAGACAAAATTCATTTAAAGATTTTTTAGGAAACCCTAGTTTTGAACCTGTGACCCTTGATATCTCGGCAAATTCTTCTTGAACTTTTAATAGTAGATGAATGACGTTTTTGATTTCAATTGAGTATAGCTCATGAGCCCAAGTTAGTTTTTTTATAATAAAAATTTGAACGGAAGTATTTCTGAAACTGTGTCTCCGATACTTGAGATGATCAATTTATAACTCTAACAATTAAATCTTTGAGAAGGTTATTCTCTAATATAAAACCATCTATAGTTGTAAACATTTTTACAGAACCATTTTCCACCTTAGTCTTCCATATGTTAACTTTTATAATAAAACTTTCAATTTTATCTTTAATAAATACCCGGTATGTTACTTATTTGTTGTGTAAATTAATTAATATTACCAAATCTTTTACAAATATCTTTTAACTATTGTGCATATATATTATATTTATATTACATATTTATGCTTTTTTCATGTCGATCTAATATAATTTGTCCAACTTAAATTCACTTAAAATTTAATTAAATTTTGTCTTAATATCCTTAAACGTTCCTTGTTAAGCAATTCAAACGTTTTTCAAAATATTTGTTGTGTATTTAGAACCATGACTGCAGTGAAGTCACGCGATGCAACCCGGGCAAACACTGCCAGAAACACCTCGGATTCATTACGCGTTTGATTTGGAATTAATATTTGGTCGTTGTGCGTTCAAAAACCTTTCACTGTTGCCAAATCTTTCGTGATCCCCACAATCAGTTACTCGAACCCATATGGCACTCTTTTAGAGTGTACATTATGTAATTCAATATTTTCAATATCACATGGTGGGAGAGCAGAGACCAATGACCACATCAACAAAAGATAAACATAAAGATGCAACTATACCATTGTAACGTTTATGCCGATAAACGTTACAACAACAGAACATAAAGCTGTGCAAATGAACATTATTCAAGACACCAAAAGAAATAGACAGTAAAAATCTACTCACCTGATGCCCCGTTCACCGCAGACTGCCTCACCGGCCGATCGAACCCCTTCCCCCCCCC
>CABFWO010004380.1:0-27760 GCA_902155825.1 Timema genevievae | reverse complement strand
ATATGTCTATTCAGCTAGTGACATTAAAGAGAGAGTTCATGATAACTCAAAGTGATGTATAGGTAAGAGAGATAGGCCTATACGTCACATATTGTTCTATCGGCTCCACTGCAAATATCATTTGTTGTATTTTTTTTTTTAACCTTTGCATTCAGTTTAAATTTGTGCACCAGCCTTTGTCTATGAGAGGACAAGGGGGTGGTACACCATCATCGTCCAATAAAATGACGTCTTTTTTTCAAGCCAACGGTTGCAAGAAAAGAAGACTTAAAATCTGTAGCAGAAGAAAACATTTTAACTTATCACACAATCTAACATAACCGCAGTTTTCGTTCAATGGATTGTACTTCTTCCATCGTTAGAAAGATTTTTAATAGAAACAGCTTTACTTCCGGCCGCACTAAATGTAAGAGCATTTTAGTTAATGGTCTGACCCATTTTGCGATGAAAGTAATTGTGAAGGAACTAGAAGCATCTAGGTTCATTGCTGTGTTAATTGATACCTCCAACCATAAATATTTGAAAGTTTTCCCTGTCCTTGTGAGGCATTTTGTTCCTAGCTTAGGAGTTATAGTAAGGATAATTGAATTTAGTAAGCTTGGATGTGAAACTGCTGAAACCCAAGTAGCCTATATAATGAAAATACTGAAGACATATGACTTGTTGAACAAAGTTATTGCGTTGTCAGCTGACAATATTAATACAAAGTTTGTTGGTGCTTAAAGTAAGGAAAGAAACAATGTGTTTTTGCAAAATGTGCCAGAAAATTCACAATCAACTAATTGTAATTGGTTGTTTTGCTCATGCCCTTCCCAACAATATTCAGGCAGCAGCAGATTCACTTTCGGTAGATTTTGAAGTCATTGTATACTAGATATTCCAATACTTCAATATATTCACCATAGTACAGAGTCACTAAAAGTATTGTGTTCATTTGTTGAAGTGGAATATAAAAACCTTCTGTGTCTTGCTAAAACAAGGCGGATGATATTATTGCCAACTACCAAACGCACTGTAAACATGTGATGGCCTGAATGCATATTCCTTGTCAATAGATCGAGGTCCTCATATTCTCAAAATTTTCTTTGAATATACTAATTTCTCTTATGTGGTTGAAGTTCTTAATTAGTCAGCTGGGATTATATCAAGAATATATAAAAATTCTTCAGTTGAAAAACATTTCTATTGTGAATTGTGAATCTTATAATATTGAGAAACTGTGAAAACCGTGTAACTTGTAAATTTTACACAATGGCTGTCAAAGACTGGCTTAATGAATTGGAAGAACAGGGTGTCATTCATTACCTTGTCTTAGTTTTCAAGTTTCACTGATGCCGTTTTGATTAAATGTGTTGAGTATATAATTAGATGGACAACGCATGACGAAGAATTCTAAGTCTTTGAATAGCTTAATCTTAAGAAGATGCCTTTGTGAAGTAAACTAAGAACAAAGCATGGATATTCTTTTAAAATACAAAGCACTTTGAGAACATTTTGATGATAACAGGTTGTTTGATGAGTTTACTCATCTAAAAGCTGTGAGTATGTATGATATTACTTGGAATTGGGAAAAAACAAGTTTAGTTGACAAGTGGGTGTTTGTTATAGAGAAGTGTACAGAAAAAATTGTTTCTCTGGTCAACTTTTAGTCTTGGCTGAGTTTATGTTGTGCATTTCTGGTAGCAATAGAAGTGTAGAACGTATATTCGGCCTTATAAACATTTAATGCAACGATGAAAAGAATCGGGCTGCACTTAGTTTAGCTAAGGCAGTTTTGGTTGTGAAAACACATTTGGATCTTTCTAGTGTGGACTTTTTTTACCTGGATCCAAAATCAGACAAAACATTTGTCAGAAATACATGGTTTTGGACAGTACAGAACACACAATCTTGATTGAAGTGGTCTTATGATGTAAGGGGTAAGTAAATACAATAAAATGGGTGTCCCGGTTTTTTATTACCAAAATATTTCTAAGTAATCTTGGAAGTGAGTTGTTTCACCTGTAAGTGCTGTTATCACTAAGAACTGCAACTAGTGGTCCCCAGTGTTCAAAGACTCAACTTGACTTTGGAGTGCAGTGCAACATCCATGAGGCTGTGTGCCTAACATTTACTTATATGTGACCCAGCCTAGCATTGTATCTGTAAGCTATCATCACAAAGTTTACTAGTTTAAATTTCTCTCTATATTTTTATTAATACTATTGTAAAGTTATTTGATTTATTGACATAGAATTTAGCTAGGACTTAGATAAGAACCTAAGATTATAAATAAGTTAAAAAGATGAAATTAAAGAAATATTAAGAATGAAATTAAACGACTTTAGATTCAAATATCTGGTTAGATTATGCTTATAATTCATAACAAAGTGTCATATAATAACATAAATTAAAATAACATCGTCAAAACAGTTAGTGAATAAAAACATCATTTGACAAGTCTAAAAGGTCCATAAAAACAATTTAAGAAATACACTATTAACAACGAAAAATTAAAAATAAGGCCCAAGTTTACAATACAGCCATGTGAATAAATATTTAAAATAATTTAAACACACAAATTAAGTCAACATCCAAAGTTTTAACAACGGTAGTTAAAGTTAATGTTATAACGAATGAAACAATATTGAAAAATCAAAGTGAAGGTTGGATAACAGATCTAAGTCCAGTCTTGGTTATTTACCGTTACTCCTTTTAGCAAAAAAACAAAAAACAAAACAAAAACAGTGGTTAGACGAAAACGGTTTTAGATGTTGCCGACATGTTTCGGTAATCTAAGTACCATAGTCATGGCTTCGTTATAACATAAACTTTAACTACCGTTGTCAAAACGTCGGTTACGGAGGAAACCACTTTGCACATCAGATAGTAGATTGTGGGATTCTAAATACCATATAAACCTTTTATTAATCATTTTCTCTAATATTTTGCATACACAACTAGTTAGCGCTATGGGTCTATAGCTAGTTGGCTCTTATTTATCTTTGCCACTTTTATGATTAGGAATAACGGTCGCTTGCCTCCACAGTGTTGGGAACTGAATAGATTCCCAAACACAATTGTAGAGGTCTAAGAGGAACGCCCGTCCGGAAGGGGATAGTTGACGCAACATTTCGTAATGAATATCATCAGGGCCGGAAGCTGCTGTGCTGCCCGCCTGGGACAGTTCCTCTTTGGTAAAGGGGGAGTTATAATCCTCCCCCCGACTTCGACCAAAATCAATAGTATGGCGCTCGAGGTTTCGCTTATGCACCGTGAACTCGTTAGAGTAGCTTGCAGTGCTAGAAATAGCGGCGAACATCGAGCCCAATACATTGACGACCTCTACAGGGGAGGAGACAAGCAAACCGTTAGACATGAGGACAGCTATATTATTAATTGAATTTTTGCTACTATGTTATTTACGAATATTATCCCAAACCTTAGTTGTGGGAGTGGAAATTGTAAGCGTAGAAATAAATTGTCTCCAAGACTGTCTTCTGCTTTCTCGAATGACACGGCGAGCTCGAGCACGTAGAATCCGGAATGACTCCAAATTCTCCAAAGTAGGACGTCGATGAAAGAGACGTAGGGCCCTTCGACGGTCCAAAATAGCCAACCGACACTCCTTGCTCCACCAGGTAACAGGACGGTGGCGCGGATTTGTCGAGAATTTAGGGATGGAAGCCCTCACCGCCACGATGACCGTTGAAGTAAAATGCCCAACCTTAACATCGACGTCAGGAGAATGGGGTTCACCAAATACGGCGAGCTCACGGAATTTATCTCAGTCAGCATGTTTAAGCACCCATTGGGGTACCCGTGCTTTACTTGGAGGATCTTGGAGTGGTGAAAGCAGAATGGGAAAGGGATCGCTGCCACATAGATCTGAGTGAACCTCCCAAAGGAAGTGAGCAGCGATCCCGGGGCTACAAAGAGTATGGCAGAGGATACACCATTAAAGGTGGAGAAGTGTGTCTGGGCCCCAATGTTCATTAACACCAGGTTTCCCGATACAAGAATATCCTCTTCCAGCCTCCCACGGGCGTCTGTAAAATTAGATCCCCACACCAGGTTATACGCGTTAAAATCCCCCAAGATGATATAGGGGGCAGGAAGTTGTATAAAAAGGGACTCTAGGCTCCTCTTTGAAACACGTTCACCTGGTGGGAGGTAGATGCAGCACTTCCATAGCAAGGGAGATTCGGACAGCGATCACTTGGAGATCAGATACAATATTAATATGTTTGTGATATATATTGCTTCGTGCGGGTATAGCCACACCTCCGCTAGAATTTCTCGGAGAAATATTTTTAGATTTTGTAGCATTTGGCTACAAGTTGATAGCCAAGTTGTAGAAGTAAACACGACTTACCCTATTTCACCGTCCCCGCGCCTTGGACTACGAGCTGCAGAGGATCACACCAGCAATAGTGAACTTTGTAACAGCACGTTATAGACTAACCGCGGCCGGCAAGGTTCAGACCGCACCCACCAGAGTGAGCCATTACCACACCATCCAAAGAACTTAATCAGTAAAGAGAAATGTTCTCGAAGAGTCCAGTTGGTTGGAGAGTGTTCTTTACGTTACTATTGCCGCGTGCATCCCCTCCCTGTTGTTAGCCATATGTTTTCCCTCACCTTTTTCCTATTCTCCAATGTTCTCTGGGTTTCTGCATATATAGTGCCGGCAAGACTCTTGGACTCCACTTTTGGGCTTTACTCGATTAGAGGAGAAGGAAGCTTAGGCTTCGTTATCACGAAATGTAAGGACAAAATTCCATTTGGTATAATTAACCTTTTAAACTTTTATGTATGTATATATATTTTTTATGTTTTCAAAATTTACTTTTCGGCCATTAATATTTCCTTTTAAGCAATGAAGAATTATGAACAATATAACATTTGTCAAAATTGAACTTAGAATCGATTTCTCTAGTATATATCGATATGAACTTAAATGTTTGCATTGGACATCGATTAATTGTATATTGTTTTTTTTGTTTGGCCTCGACTAATCGTAATGATAACTAATGATAGTTATTGGAACGGACATATTGTAATATGACACTAATGTTAATAATTTATTATCATTGATTTTTTTACTCTTATATGTTGAAAAGGAATTCAATAAATTTAAAATATTCATTAATGGTAGATGAACTTGGTAACAAAATTCATGAAATGTTTCTTTTTGCGGAATATATAAATTGTAAGGTTAGAAAATATATTGTAAGGTTAGAAAAGTTAAGGCAAGCTAAATATATCTGGCTATGAGTTATGAGGATAGGTTTATAATGGACAATGTTTTTTTTGCGAGAGTCACCTTATGATTTTAGTCAGTTCCATGTGTAGTGAAGATAGCTAGGTATTGTTGTCCCTTTCCAGCGTATTAATTAATTCTTTACATTCTACTTTAAATATTATAGAGGTCCTATGATCTTATTTCATGTATAACCCTTTTAATCAGCCTGCTCGGCTATCTCTCTCTCCCTCTCTCTCTCTATATATATATTTAATATTTCTATATATTGTTATTTAATTTAAAATCTCTAATTTTGTTGCTTATATGTTTAATTTTGATAGCTTGCAATAAATGCCACCAAAATTACTTCAAGTTTCCTTAATGCCACTATACCCTTAGGATATAATGTCTGTATATGATTTTTTTTTATGCTTACATTTAAGACTATTTTGAGGGCGACCGTCAGCTACTTTCCCGCAAACAGTGTGAGTTGTGTGTTCTGAGTTTCTTATGTCGATTCTCAGACATTCTAAGCAAAAACTCCAGCCGCTCACTCTTGTTGCCTTTTTCTGCCACCTTGTATGTTATTTTGGACATCCAATTGCGCCGTTGCTCGCTAGGATGGTGCAAATTCTGCGCCACTCTGCTATACAGAGCGAGTGCACGTTGTGAGTTCAGCATAATAATTGTTATAATTTTTAATACATGAACAAAACACCCGCAATGGCCACTGCACCGGGAAGCTCTATCAGCACTAGAACTGAGGTCTACGGGCTGAGGAGCATGGAACTTCACCAGGAGCTCAAGGCAAGGAACATCTCATCCCCCTCAGATGCTCCGGTAGGAGTGTTGCGGTCCCTGCTTTCGGAGAGTATTAGTAAGTCCAGCGACCCTGGTACCATTGATATTAGCTGTAACGTTAGTCAGCCTTCTCAGGAAAATAAGAATCTGTGTGAATCTGATTCAGTAGCGTTAGGTGGGGTTAGTGAGCAGACAATTCCTCCCTTCGTTTCTACTGGTATTCAGCCTATTACTACCCTTTCAAAAACGCAAAATAAAGTTGTTTGTGAGTGTTTGAAGTTATTGCCTGCTTGTGATGGACAATCTTACTCAGCTCTATTTAACTTTTTGTTGGAAACTAAGAGGATTTGGAAACTTAGGCTTGCAGAAAATGTAGAGCTTCTTACACTATGTATTGGGAAAACTTCAGGGTTCTTGGCACATTTAGTTTCTGAATGTATTCAATTAGGTCTTCCGTAGGATATGGTGGAAAGTCGTATCTTAGAGTCTTTAGTGTCGAAGAGAGCGAAAGAGAAACTGTGTAATGAAAATGTCCGACGTTTTCAACTTCCTCATGAGTCGTTTAGGTTGTTCATTTGGGTTATTTCGGAAGCTACTGAGATATTGACTGATATTGGCTGAGGAAGAAGTAGTTGAGCTCATCTTAGAGAATGTGTCCCCGTTGACTAGGAGACATTTTGTGTTTTCAAATAAGCCTACCACGTTGTTTGAAATGTATTCATTAGCGGCTAGTATTGAAGGCTCATTATTGGCAGAGAGAGAGTATCTGGAAGCGTTTCCGGCTCAGATATCTAGTAACTTCCATCAAAGGAAAGCGCCCCCGACCCTTGCTGTTGCTAGGCCCGATAATCTTGTGTCGTCTAATCCACCCAGGAGGCCTCTAGGCGTGATTAGGTCTGGGAGACTTCCGGACTTATCCCGTGTTCGATGTTTTCGTTGCCGCCAGTTGGGGCATTTTCAAAGAGAATGTCCGTTGGGAAACGCATGACATGTGGTATTGTTAAGGGGCCTGTCACACGTGCTGTTCGTAAATGTTCTGTTCCCCTTCCCCCTCTTGTTCATTTCTCGATTAGGTCAAATCCCGGAGTTGCTTTGCTTGATACAGGTTCTTGTGGTTCTTCCATTAATACCAAATTTTTGAACGATTTGAAAGACGTTGGTAAGATAGATGTTCAAAGAGTAGATGCCAAACCATTTATTGTAGGCAATGGTAATTTGTTATTGGTTCATGAGAAAGTAGATGTATCCATTAAAATTATGGGTTTTTCTTGGAAGAGAAGTTTATTTTGTATTCCCTCCCTACCCTATGACGTCGTTTTGGGAAATGACTTTTTGTGGGAAACTGGAGCCTCCATTAATCTAACTAGTAGAGAGTTATCATTTGAGTTCTCCCCCAGGATTAAAATACCATACCTCCCATGTGTTTGTTGGGTGATTGCGAGGAAGCCATTGGAGTTATTTCGAGGTTTCCTGACGTCATCACCCCCAGGTTAGAGAGATGCGACGTACTTCATTATGATATTGTGGTTGATGATAATATTCCCGTAAGATCTGGTCCACTCTCTTGTGCCCCTCCTAAGATGAAAATCTTCCGTGAGTTAATTGATAATTTGGAATCAAAAGGGGTCATCCGCCCATCCAACTCTCCATACGCTTGTCCTGCCTTTATAATACCTAAGAAAGGAGAGGGATATAGGTTAATTGTTAATTATAGAAAGATTAATAAGAAAATCCTGTTCGATCCATACCCTATGCTGAGCATTGAGTCTGCATTCCAGCATCTAGGTAGGGCTAAGGTTTTTAGTCTGATAAATCTCAACGCTAGCATTTTTGTAATGTGCCCTGGTAGAGTCTTCTAAGAAATATACTTCTTTTGTCACCCCTTGGAGACAGTACGAGTTCAACCGTGTCCCCCTTGGTTGTAGCATTGGCGGACAAGCATTGAGTCGCGTCTTGGATCACGTCCTGTCGGATATTAAGTTCAAGTATGTGTTCAATTACTTAGACAATATTTGTGTGTATAGTGATTCGTTGGAAGATCATGTTGTACATTTAGAGGAAGTATTGAGTCGTCTGCGCAGTGTTGGTTTGACTGTTAATCACGATAAGGTGACCTGGGCTAGACCCTCTATTAAGTACCTTGAATACGTAATTTCTTCAGGAAATCTTCTCATTGACCTTGAGCGCATCCGCCCCATTGTTGAGTATCTCGCGCCCAGGAACCTCAAAGGTGTTATGCGATTTATTAGAATGTGCGCATACTATGACAGATTCATTTCGTACTTCTCTGAGATTGCCGCACCTCTTAACTCATTAAAGAAGAAAGGCGTTACCTTCTGTTGGCGTGAGGAACAGGTTCGGGCTTTTGATCTTTTGAAAAGGAAGCTTATCTCCCCCGAAGTGTTGAGGATGCCTAAATTTTCGCTTCCCTTTCTCCTTCATGTGGATGCATCTTCAGTGGCTATGGGTGCTGTATTGTTCCAGAGGTCATCGGAGGGCGTCAGGCCGGTAGCATTTGCTAGTCGGACGCTTACCGATGCTGAAAGGAGATATAGCGCCTATGAGAAAGAATGCCTGGCATGCGTCAATAATTCCTCGGGTCCATGAGGGAAAACCTCTGCTATATTTATGTTATGGATGTCAGTAGGAGTGTGCCAAGTCTATTTTATCAATTCAAAGAGAACTCAAGCCGAATCTATGAACTATTCTTGAAGCTGAATATTTTCTTTTAGTTGTTTTATGCTTGAAAAAATATTATTGTGTAGTTATTTATATTACTTTATGCCCTAAAATCACTTGGAAAATGTTTTATAGTACAATTGTTTGTAATATTGCGTGTTACTCTGACAAATCAAGTTTTTAACACAACATACAATTTATTTACTTCAGATTTTTTTCTTATTGCTAATAAATAAAATGGTAGAATATTAGGAAAATGGTAGAGCACAAATAAGAGTAAAAACACTAACACATATTTACACACACTTCAATATTTCTATGGTATTATAGCATCTTCCTCAGGAAGTAGTTGTAATTAGACTAAACAGAATTCTATAATAGCATTAAAATATCGAAGTGTGTAAATATGTTTTAGTGTTTTTACTTTTATTTGTGCTCTACCATTTCCCTAATATTCTATCATTTTATTTATTACCAATTGTTTTTGCTCAATGCACTTTATTTCATACATACATATTATTTTCTTATAAATATTATTTTGTAATGTAGGAAACAGCTCAGAATGGTTATAAGTGAACATAAAAGGAGTATTTTAGTCGTCAATATTTTTATTGGCAAAGCTTCGATGCGAAGGCAAAGCTGATGTTTGTTTCAAAGCTAAGTCGAAGTTTTGAAGCGTTGCACACGCTTAGATGTCAGGTTTGTGATCTGTGTAAGAGCCAGATGGCACTACTTTGTGCTGACTAGGATGGGCCTTTCCTATAGTGGCGCTACATGATGATGTTAAAGTGCTCACATCCGATGCTTGTTGCTGGGGGAAGACATCTACCTTAATATTGTGCACTTTTTTTTCGAGTCATAATTTTACTTTCATCATATAGAGAGAGAGCTTTTAAACAATTCTAGGTATACAACTTTTCTAAATTATGTTTTGGATTAATCTACAATTTTACTTTAACTTATCAATACCTAGACTTATGTTTTGTTCCAATACCGATCCTGGATTCACTCTCAAAAAGGCCTATGGCCAATGAAGCAGAGATCGGAGCCCGAATGTACGTAAAGTGGTTTTATACTCGCTCTCTCCAAGTTAATGCTGGTAGATTATCTCTAAAATTCTACCTTACTTATGTCTACATTAGATAAAAATAATAAAAAATAAATAGAATAAATACAATTTGACTATACCACCCTATACACTTTATATTAAAAAGGTGAAATTTTAAAGAAAATCTACCAGCATTTGCATGGCAAGAGAGCAGGAAACCATTTAAGAAAAGCAACCTTCAGTAGACCTAACTGGTATTCGAACCACATCTCCCCATCATCGGCCGTCTAGTCTACTGAGAAAATGACAATTTAGACCATGCGGCCACCGTAGCAGGTGCACGCACGCACACAATTTATCAGAAGGGCGAAGGTGTAGTCTTAAATTAGGGGTGGTTGGGCACCCATGCCCATGTCTCAACAATGATGTCGACATCTCAAGAACTTGGTAAGTATGTTAGCATTAACCTCTAATTCAAACTTTGAAAAAAAAAGGTGTTTAACTAATATTCATAGTTGAATTATTTCTTTTCAACTAATACTAAACAAAGGTTAGTATTATTTTTTATTAATTTGTAAATTATTATGTTTGCTTTCAACAAAACTACGATAGCGTTTCTCACAGGTTACAAGTCTACAACATAGCGAAATCAAGATTCCTACGATTTAATTTTCTCTGTCAATGCCAACAACATACCAAATTCAACATTATTACATTGAGATTTTTAGGCCCTATGCTTGTGAAAACTTAAGTTAAATTAGTTTTCTTTATATTTATTTGATTTATTATTACTAGCCAGATTTGTTAAGATATAAATAGAAAAGTACGCATCAAATAAATATTAAATAGGAAACGACCATTTTGCGACTGTTTTAGCTTGTAATCTGCAATTTGATAGGACTGTGACAAAGTTGTTTGCAAAATGAAATGCCCGCCCAAATCTGCCCGTGCCCGAGTGTAGTTTTGTAATGCCTGCCTGATAAAAATATTTGCTGCCTGACCACCCCTAGCTTAAATATACCAATTTTTTGAAAATAATTAATGATATTTGAAGCTTTACTTTTCATAACATCCTGCTTCTACAAAGAACTTACCTTTAGATAAATTCTGTACTTTAGCTTTGTTCCATTTCACTACAACAGCTTTTTGAAAATCTACCACTGTTTTTTTCTGGATATCACTTTTTATACACAAACAATGAAAAAGTCTCCTCTTTTTGAAGAAATTATTTTTGTATTTGTATAAACACAACTCAACTATACTTCGACAGTCAGCCGCTATCCAACTAAAAGCACATAAGGGTTCAGTAGATTGGATAAGTCCAAACAAGTGGTAATAAATAAAATGATAAGAATATTAGGAAAACAAGTGCCATGTCACTGTCATGAGCATTAAAATATTTGTTTTCGAATGTGCTTGGTGTTCGTAGTCTCGGGCAGACAATGCCGCATTTGAAATATTGATGGTCAAAAAGTGCTAAACTTGCATTTTCAACGCCACAGATATTCAGAAGTTATCCATAAGTATGTTTATCAAAGGTGAAAACATGAACAATAATATTATTTTTGAACATTAGAATTTGAGTATAAGATCTGTTATATAAACCTTTAATGTACTCCACCCTCCCTCAATGCAACAGCATGCAGACATTAGATTTAGTTCCCCCTCCCCCACAAAGTGTTATGTGGTTTATGGACTACCCCTAACAAATAAATGTTGATAGACAAGAGCCCATAGAGTTTCTACAAGTGCTAAAATGAAAAAGATGACAAAAGAGAATAAGATATTATATATGAAAAAAGTGCATTGAGCAAAAACATTTAGTGATAAATAAAATGATAGAATATTAGGAAAATGGTAGAGCACAAATAAAAGTAACAACACTGACACATATTTACACACACTTCAATATTTCGATGCTATTGTAGCATCTTCCTCAGGAAGTAGTAATTAGACTGGCTAGACTGGCCAGTCTAATTACTACTTCCTGAGGAAGATGCTACAATAGCATCGAAATATTGAAGTGTGTGTAAATATGTGTCAGTGTTGTTACTTTTATTTGTGCTCTACCAATTTCCTAATATTCTATCATTTTATTTATCACTAAAAGAGAATAAGAGTGAACAATGCACCTGTTGGAACAATATATGCATTGTTTCCCTGCCTGAAACTTGACAGGGATCCGTCCACCCTTAACAATGAATATTACATTATTTAATCACAAAATTACAGCTTAGTCTAGATGTAAATTACCTACCTCAAGATATTGAGTTAAAATATATTTTTTCTGTACAGTGACATATTTAGGACAATACGAACGTAGTGCAATATGCAATATGGACACAGTGCAAATATGACAATATGTTTCAAGTTCAGGACATTATTAAGTCTAATACATTTTTAAAACATTACGGAAAACTTTCTGTCTAATTATTATTAATTAGAAGTAGAACTATCATTTGTATATAATAATACACTAACCAGTATTTTAATAACATTAGCATTTTTTAACAAATGGAATGTTTTGATTTAAAACACTTAGAGAACAAGAATTCATGAAAAAATAACAGCTTTATTGAATTAAATTTAGTTTATTTAGCAATGAACATTGTTAAAGCAAATGTGAACTGCTAAGAGGAAATATAAGAAACAAAGCTAACATATTAGACAAAATATTGGACCAATATAATATGATCAATAACAGCTTTGTTTACAAACGTTTCTGTAGTGTTTCTCTATTAAACGATGATGTCAACAAACTTGTCCATCCCTTGGCTTTAGTATCATACACATTTTAACGAGCCAGCCAAGGTCAGTTTACGCCTTCAATAAAAACATGTTATAATGTTGGTTATCATGAGTAAAGTGTTTTCATTCAAGTCGGAACCAATTATGTTACCAACTGTCCACTCTCCTCTTCCATGCTGACATCAGAACTGTCGTTTGCCTGCTCTAGGGACCCTATGTCTTCATTCAAAGGAGTCCTAACAATTTCACATGGTGACATAATGGAAGGAGATGTTCTGTTTTGAACTTGGGGATTTAAAGAGGCCGCACTTGAATCACGCTTGCTTGAAGAAGTCATGTCTTGTGAAGTGATGTGTTGTGAAGGGGAAAGAGGTCTTTTCCTAGCTCTTTCTCTGGTGTCTCCAACGTCTTTTTTCTGTAACTAAACAAACAAAATAAATATTTCATTTGCTGATCCACACAACTTTACTCTCGTTAAATTTATAAGTCCAGGAAAGTTGACATTGAGGATTGAAATATTCACACACACACAAAAAAAGTAATTTAGTGCAGCTCAACGTTTCAGCTCTAGGCCGAAAAATTAATAATGTTTTATTTTGTTTCCTGGACAGTATGAAACATTTGGGTCAAAAGTGATAGTTTATCAATAAATTTAGAAACATATATAATATCCCCAAGAACATTTTAAAAATCTTGTATAATTTATATTTGCCAATTGACAAGACAAGATCTTGTGTGTATTATTTAATATTTCCCCTGTGTGAGCCTTGACATACTTAATATTTGGTGACGAAGAACCTAATTGTATGAGCAATACTTCAAGTTAGCTTTTATTGTATGTGTATAAGTTAAGTTGCAACGATCACAAACTTTCAAGTTCAAAATGGTGGGTGTGTGTGTTACAAGAATAAATTTGGTCGTTTTTGTCCCTAGTTATGAGCCACAAAAATAACTTAAAAAAAAGCTAAGTGGAAGGGTTAGTGGCTAAAACAATCATCCAGTTTATAAATTACATGTGAGGCCACAGTGGTACACATTACCCATGCCTCCACCCATTTACTATGTTCGACCACTAACAGGAATATATCAGGCCCCAGTGGTACATATTACCCATGCCTCCACCCATTTACTATGTTCGACCACTAACAGGAATATATCAGGCCCTAGAGGTACATATTACCCATGCCTCCACCCATTTACTATGTTCGACCACTAACAGGAATATATCAGGCCCTAGAGGTACATATTACCCATGCCTCCACCCATTTACTATGTTCGACCACTAACAGGAATATATCAGGCCCTAGAGGTACATATTACCCATGCCTCCACCCATTTTCTATGTTCGACCACTAACAGGAATATATATATTTGTTCGTTGAAACTCTAGAAAATCACCGTGGAAACGATGCCAAGGTACAGATGACGTCAAGTTGGGACTTTGGAACATTTCTAGACCAAATGCTTAGGGATAAGTTAGTTTATGGAATTTCTGAAGAAGCCTTAGTTAAAACCCTCAACACCGCGTTGTGAAGATGCTTGTAGAATTGGCAACCAAAAAGCCAAAAGGAAATTCAGGAGAATACAAGGCTCAAAAGCTGCCTTAGAAAATTCAAACCTGCAAGGAAATCGCTCAAACAGGCAATCGCACCTGAGTGATAACGGTGCTCCAACTACAGGCTACCTAGGAAAGTGTAAATATTGTGGACTTTTAATCATAACTAAGAAGACTGTATAGTAAAACTTAATTATGTAATTTATTTCCACTGCAGGGGTCAAGACCACATTTATAAACTGTCATCGTAACTCGCATGTGAATTATGATAAGTGACAATGGAATATAGAGACAGTTGGACGATGTGAATAATCTGAAGGTAGTAAACCTGTTATGATGCCTATTCCTGTGAATTATAAGGAGATCAAATGTGAAATAGAGTGCAGCGCTTCGGCTTCTATTTTATCTTGGAGATTATAAACAAAATATTACAGAGTCACAATTTCTGGTTAAACAACATTTCATACCATGGCTGAGAAGGAATTTGGAGCTTCTGTCTATGTTTCGGAGTCATATGCCAAGTTGAATATTGAACCTTTTGATTCAGATAAGGCCAGTTAGAAAGTTTACTTGAAAAGATTGAAAAATAAGCTTACAAATTATAATAAACCGGAAAGTAATCAAATTTTATATTTATTAGATGCCATCAGCGAGCGTGTGTACGAAAGCTTTATATGACCAGTGTGAGCAAGCTGAGCCCAAATCTAAAACATTAGAACTGAAAAATATTTTAGAATTTTTTTTATAGCCAGAACTCAATCCATTGGAACCGAGGGTTAAATTTCCAAACAGGTGTCAACAAGAAGTTAAACTACCAACAGATCTTGCTGCTGAATTTAAAAAAAATATAAAATACACGTTATAATAAGTTTCCAAATGATTGGTTTGAGGACTTCCTTTATACTCAATTTGTGCATGGCCTACGTTATCAAGATTTGAAGTTGAAATTGATGGAACTTCCATTGGTTAATTTTGGGGCTGCTGTTGAATTCACTAGTTCTTACTCTATTTTACATCATTCTGTTCCACAAGAAAATATCAATGTAGCTCAGACAAAGGGCCAAAATCAAAGACTATAAAAATGTAATAGAGCTAAAATACATTTTACATTGTAATTTAACAAATCACGAATCTTCTAAATGTTGGTACCATAGCGCTTCTTGCCATATTTGTGGAGTCAAGGGCCATTCTGTATTGCTTGCGTGAAAAAGACCAACACAAACATTCCTAATCCTGTTAAGAAATTGACTTTTCTCAATGAAAAAAGGGCTTTAAATCAGGTATGGCTCAGATGGTTAAACACCTGATGGAGAAAGTATCAATTTAAATCAATCTTCAGGTGTGTTAGCTGATATTTTTCATATTAGAGGTCCAGTAAACTCTAATAAAATCACGCTAGAGTTAGTTACCAATTGACGGAGTTAAAATTGATTTCCAAGTAGATACGAGGCCACATGCAACTCTAATAAACAAAAACCTCTTCAAGAGCAAGTTTCCTGATAAGAAAATTTACACACTACATTAAAACTGTGTGTCTTCACTGGCGCACATATACTATTATTGGGTAAATCCAATGTTCTAGTTAATGAGAACAATTTGAATTTACACTTTGCAGAGGGGAATTTTGCTAACATATTGTCCCTTGAGTGGTAACGCATCCTTCAGTTGAATCTGACAGTACTTTTAGGAACTGTCAACGTTATTGATAAGGCAACTCCCAATAATGATAAAAAGTTGGAGGGACTCTTGATAAAATTCAGGGTTGTATTAAAAGAGTTAAAGGAGTTGAAGGTCAAATTTGTATCTAAGCCATTCTTCCAGCCAACCAACTGCCGTTTAACATTTTAGAAAACATTCTAAAGTATTTTAAAGTAAGGAGTGGTAATAATTAAAGTTAAGACTTAAGATAGAAAATTCAGGAAATAACTATAACAAAATATCAAAATTTTTAATTTAATGAATTAGATAGTTTCAAAATTGGTAGATGAATTAAGTGACGTTAAAAATTAAAAAAGATTGATTATAATTTGCTTCTAATGAGCAACACATTGTTATATATGAAAATTTTCAATAATTGATATAACATCATGAAGTGAATTAGTACATACGTTAACAACAAGTCTAAAATACACGTTTAACATATTAAAATTGAGTTACAGAACTTGAATACAATAAATTAAGGACAAAACAAAGTTTAAAGTTCAACTGTGTTGCAAATAAATTATAAAATTTGAATTAGTAGGTTAACATCTCCCATATGAAGTTTGATAAAGTGATTAAGTGTTCTTGTTACAATGCTTTGAAGAAATCTAATAAATTTAATTTTAAGGTTATGTATAAAATCTAAGTCTTATCTTATTCCAGTCCCATTACTCCGTGTGATAATCAGCCATGGAAAGATACTGATTATATTCTTCCGACATGTTTCGGTATATAAAATACCATAATCATGGACAACTGTAACAGTTAAAAATGTTGATATTTTGTTATAGTTATTTCCTGAGTTTTCTATCTAAGTCTTTAAGGTATTTTGAAATATATTAAAGAAGTAAAAACAGTTACAGTTTTCCATGATTATGGTATTTTATATACCATATGTTGTTACACTCATCACATGTGTACGTTATATGAACGTGATTCTTACATGTAAATTGTTTGCATGTTCCACATTTTATTGTGGTGCCAACATCTTTTAATCGACCACATAACATACACCTTCCTCGTTTCTTTCTGGCTAACTTTTCGCCATCATCTTCATGCTTCATAGTACTTACATACTTTCTGAGAAAGGCTGATANCTGTAAAATGTTGAGATGTTGAAGAGTATAAAATTTGTGGATTGATGCCAGCTATATTTATCAATGAATAAAATACTCTCATAGGCCATCGTCGTGTAATACGCGCAACATCATATACACTACACATTTGATCCACTGTATCTATTCCTCCCTTTGACTTGTTGTAATCCATTATTATATCTGGTTTTTTAGTGTCATCATTGATAGTTGGTGAATCATGCATTGTAGATAATAAAATAACAGCCTTGTTTTTCTTGGGCACAAAGGATGTGATCGTCATGTTTTTCTGAAATCCAAATATGGACGAACCCACTTCTCGATTTTTATTTGCCTGAAATTCGTAGGGAATCTCTCTTTTGTCTAGATACGGGCCTTCTTCTTGCTTACCACAATACACTTCTAAATTATGAACAAAAAATGTATTTGAGTCACAAATTGCAAAAATTTTGATCCCATATTTTGCAGGTTTATTCGGAATATATTGAACAAAACTGCAGCGCCCCCGAAATGCTTCCAGCTTCTCATCAATTGTGACATGAGTACCCATATTATACGTGTTCTTACAATTCAGTACAAATGCATCCAAAAATGATCTCACAGCAGCTAGCTTATCTATTTTTCTTCGGTCATTTCTTGTATCCTTATTGTCAAATAGTAGAGAACGAAGCAAGGATAAAAATAGTTTGTAGCTCATACAAGCTCTTAGAATCAGTATTCCGGTCCCATCTGAAGCCCATAGTTCTTTGACATTAGCGTGATGTCCCTTTTTGATACCAATAAGGTAAAGACACCCCAATAATGCCATAATCTCAGCTCTTGACATATCTTTTCCGTCCCTGTCCCTAGAATACGGTGCCGTCAATTGTCTTTTTGCAATATGCATATTTGTAAATTTTACAATATCATCTATCATAACTATCAATAATTTTATATGCCAATATTTCATCTTTTATATCCCTTGCAATAAGTTTGGGACCAGGAGATACTTTGACTATGTTTTTTCTGTGAACTTTTTCTTTCTTTGAAAAGTCAGTTTTTCTCCAAATACATTCTCTATCTTTTCCGGTAAAATAATCTTCATTAGTTGTAGTTTTACTATCTTCATCTGAAGAAACACAATCTTGTTCAGACTCACTATTGTGGTCACTTTGAATTAAAATTTACTCATCTTCCATCAGAATCAGCGCTATCAATATATTCTTCGTCATCTGATAGCTCCTGCAATATTTTGCCGATTTCTTCTGGAGACATCATTCTAAATAAATAAGAATTTATTGGAATTTTTATCTTTATTAGATTTTGCAATTTTTAAAACCAATTGGTTATAACAGAGTAGTAGATAAAAATGGAATTATTTTTAGGACAAAACAAGATGTAAATTCAATAACTATATATTATATAACCTTGAAAGGAATTGAACACAAGCTTCTTAACTCTAGTAAAAAGAAAAAACAAAAATACCCAACAAAGAGTGATAAAGAGATTTGCATAGAAATTTATTCATTTATGAAAAATCAATTAGATAAATATATAAACTTACGTGACTTGAGCGGGCGCGTAGGGTATGATATACCTCAGTAATACACTCTTTCAAATAAATTCAATTTTCAGACGCACTAATTGATTTCACTGAACACTAACCATACCGAACGATAGTCAAGGTCACACTGAAGGAATAGATAGAGCAACACGTCCGCCAGGCGCCTGACAGTGCTACCACACACTAACAAAAATAAAAATTGGGGGTACTTTATACCCCAGTGCGCCTGCGCGAGGGTTAATATTACAATTCTCGCTACTTCGATTCTTAGCTCTCAATAAAACTGGCAACTAAACAAAACAGCAACATTCAAAATATGTGATGATCGATTATCTCTCATATTAGTTTAGTTGCCGTTTCACTTAACTGCCGGCAAACTGTAAATATATTGTAATAGCCCGAATATAGTATGACCCTAACATTTTGAGGTGATCTACATGAAAAATAAATGATCTCAAATATAATACAACCTGACATTATGACAGTAACAAGAGGTAAAAACTTAAAACTTTGACACTTTTTTTTAAAAAGTAGTATTTAAGTGGGACTGTCAGAATATAAGAATCGATTCTAAACAAACAATCGATATATAATATGTAGACTAGGGATGCCAATTTTCTGTAATATATTGATATGTCTATCATTTATTGATATATTACAATGTGTGTATTGAAAGCTACGCTATTCCTAACAAATTAAAATTGCTTATCTCCTGTAATTATATTCTTTGCCACTTTTTAATTTTGAATGTTTTATTTCACTCTTTGAATAAGACAAGTTTAATAAAAATATAACAAAAATCGACGTAGTTAATAAAGCAAAAAACCACTATATGTATTTTACTTCACTAGATTATCAATATATCGTTGCCAAAACTTCATCACTCATTTCTGATTAGCTAACGTGTGTAGGATCAGATATGGCGGAGGACTTAAAAAGTTTTGTAGCGTGTGAAATGTGTTCTTCTTTCAGTTATAAAATCCACAATTTATTGTATTAATTTTGAATAATTTTAGTGTGTTTAGTAAATATCGAGTCCAAGTTTCGTATTGAGGGGGGAGTAGAGTATCAGGCACGTCAGCTTTTTTATGCAATAATGCTTGGAAAAATAATAAAAAGGAAATGTTCAAGAATCAGAATCGAGGTTGAACTTAAGAATCGGAATCAAGAAAAACATGTATCGTGACATTTCTACTTATTAGTTTATTTTTGCCTTCTTTATTTTGATAAATTACCATTCCTATAAAATTATTTAGCCATTGGGACATTTCATTGTTTAACAATTTAATAAATTAATAATATTTTTCATGAAAAATAAGTACAAACATGACAGTGATGTTTGGTTCTTATATATAGCTTTTTATTTATATAATTTCTCCTGTATATTTTACTGCTTGACCAATTTCCCGAAGTTCAGGATCTCACATATTCTATGTTTATCTTGACTTTGGGTTATTCAAAGGATAGTTAATCCCCTACTGACGCCAGTGAAGAAATCATCAGTGTGTTATATAAGTGGTTTGTAGTCTTGGGTGATGTATACCGGCTGTTCATTTGAAAACTTTCCATCAAAATATCTAAAAAACAACGCACTGCAGAAAAAAAAAAGTTTTAAACAAAAGTTGTTTGGCTCTGAGGAGGAAGTAAGGTGGTAAGCCTGGTATGATCTTGGGTGGCGTTGCTAGAGTGACATTAAGGTCACTTTGATTTTGTTTTAATGAGACCCCTTATTTTTTATTACGATTCTTATAGATCATGTGCCATTTTCAAAATGGTGATTTAAGGCCTTTTAAAGTAAAAATTATCACAAGAAATGAGCCTCACAAGTTTCCGAGTCACCAGCAATTTGGCCTATTCAAATATAACTTGGGAAGGTAAAAGTGTTTGTGTGTAAGATAGTAAACAAAACATTGTTTTTACTATAAATGTCAATTACAAATCCATTAGTTACCTTGTTTGCTTTCTACTGCTAACATCTAATATTGAAAAATTATGGTATAGATTTATTAAAATTATACTAACTTAAATATAGGGCTATTTATAAGTTAACCCAAGGTTTCCAAATACTATTTGTTGGTAAAATGTTTATTTGGGAGCCAATGTAATTGTGATATTCATGTACGTAAATCATCCTCCCTTACATCATAGTATTTTATTATGGGTGTGGAATCAAGGCACTCAGGATACTACCCTTCCACCAAAATTTTAAGTTATAACTCAGTTAAAATAAAATGCATCTTTTCAATACATTAAATGAAAAATAAAAATATACTATAGGTGTGTGGGAATAATCAAATTTCAGATATTGGGTATGAATTATTGTAATCTGTGCTAAATGCAATGTAAGCGATCAACTGAGTCAAAGTCGTTATAAGTATTATGGCCAGTTGTAGCTGGCTATTTTACTGGCATTTTAAGGAATTGTGTATTTTATAACAACAAACCAACATTTTTATACAATGATACTACAGATAATATTTGTTAAATGTCTAATGATTGTTCAGTTGGCACAAGTGATATTACACTTGCGTTGCCAAGCGTAGCTAATACGGTACCTCCAGATTATCTAGTCCATACAGCTTGGGGTTGATGGTGGCGCACCTAGTGCAGTCGTGAGTCTTGTAAATCCCCACCAGACGATCAGCCAGCTCAAACATGTTAGAGCGGAGGGAAATTATGATGAACTGAGCATTTTTTGTCCGTTGCTATGTACAAACAAACAAACAAACAAACATGTACTCCTTGGTTGCTGCAATTGTATCATTACTGTAAGTATGGTCATATCAATAGTTGATATCAGTAGTTTTACCAACATTTAAAATATTTACAGATAGCAAATTTGCATTTCAAAGTGGTAGTTAAAATACATATTTAGGCAAATAATATATTGAACTAGTTAAATGCCATTAGTTCAAACACACACGTACCTGCACTTGTGTAGAAGGAAAGTATAAAACTGTATTAAAATAAATGGTACGGTGCATCGCACAGACTTTCTCCCACTTTTATCTTAAAATAGACATCCACTAAAAAAGTCGTAATATTTGTGAAACAAAATAATAGGTCTATACATTGTTGTTGAAACACTACACCAAAGATCATAAATGAAATAATATACACTGTTACTTACGCTATGGCATTGGGAACTAGGAACACTGTTACAGAAATATTGAAAAAAGAGTAATATTTTTGTCTTTATTTTACTGGGCCTTATTCTCTTCCTTTCATTACCATCACTTCACATCATTCCACACTCTTTCACTTCCTCGTTCCATTCCTTTACCTCCTATTCCTCCTCCCACCATACCATCAAGTCATTGGCTAAGATCATGGTTTCATTCTTTCCTCCCTGAGTTTTCCTGACACTTTATTCATCACCATTTCCATTACCGTTATAAATAGTAAAGGTGAAAGTAGATCCGGAATATGGAACAAAACTTAGTAAACAAATACAGCAACTTCTTGTCTCAATACAATAACAGTAAACAACAGACTGCAACTATTGTGGATCGAGGTTAAATTTTAATATTAGATTTCCAAACAATGTTTTGAAGCAAAGTGGGAAAGAATACCATCTATTGGGGCGGTTATAAACTATTTTGAGACATATCGAGCCGAGCTCTTCCTTTAAGCTCGAGATCAAGATAGAAAGTTTTGTAGGCTCCATCATTTTTGAGCTTTCACTTGATGTACTTAATAATCAATTTTTAAAACGCAATATTAAGCATAGGCTATTTAATTAAGATAATATCAGCATTTCCTCTTATAAATCATTTGGTTACTTAAATTGTTAAAAATTAATATCAATTTTCACGTTAATAACGTAATAGAGCTTTAAAAACCACTCTCGACCGGTAAATTTATTCATTATTGTTGTCCATTTTGAATATTCTTGATTGAAGTTGCTTACTTGTATTGCCATGGCAAAGCAATGAAAATAAAAATAGTTAAGAAGATTAATAAGTAATTGAATGATTCTTTTTACAATTTAACCTGGTCCCTTTCTAAAATAATAATTTATGTTAAATTAAAAATGTAATATCAAGAATATATTATTATATTAAATGTTTTCAAACTTAAGATATTTAAAACTCGTATTAATTAATACGTTTAGCTACAAAACTAGCTCTAGTTAAGTTACTATTTAGCTATAGAATTATGTTGGTTAACCTGTCTAAAATAAATGTTGATCTTATTTATTGCAATATGTATTTTACCAAACATACCCAATTATATTAAAAAAGAATTTACTATTTCATATTGTTTGCTAGAAATATTACTTTTAATTTTAAAGTATGAGCATCAACTTTAATAAGTAATAAAATAATGTCTAACGAGAGCCCGTACAACTGCGTATAGAGGAATGGAAATGGAACAGAAGACGTGATCATGCACGATTACACTAAGGAATAATGTAATGTAATGATTCTTACTTTTTTTATAGGGTAAATTAAGTTACTGGAGCATATTTTGGGGAAATATTAGCTTAGTAAAACGTCAATTTTATTAACTTTTTATCAAGACAGTGTAGAAACTCTCTACAATAATGTAAAGTGATGGTGAAGGAAGCCAACCTGAAAGGATAGTTAGGTTATGTCTAGATAGAAACAAACACACTTCTCTAGTTCTTCTTACACTTTTAATACTTCCCACTTCTCCACAGTTGCACATTGTTTTGGGTGGAAATATTTATTTTTCATATAAAGAGACATTAATGAAACAGTAATATTTATGAAAATTAAAAACAATGTGCTACTGTGGAAGTTTTGAAGAAATGGTAAGTGTAAAAGTGTTTGAAGAAATGAAGAAACAAGTGTGTTTGTATCTAGACCTAACCTATCACTTAAGGTTGACTTCCTTCACTATCACTTACCTGTACATTTCTAAGCCATCATGCAATTATTCATTTTATTACCTTTTTAATAATTGTTAGTGTAGTCCTTATAGATATGGGTGTTAAAACCCTTTTAATTTTTTTTATACTAGGCCTTATTTACTTTTAGTGTTCTTATTTTTAAATTTTTTTATGTGTTATTTCTAAATTAAAAACCAACATTTCCATTTATTAACTTTTTTTCTAAATGTATTTATATTTATAAAAATGAGTGTCATTCATATTTTAAGAACATGTGTTTTAGTATAATTTTTAAATCTAAAATTTTAAAGATGTTAGACCTATATACATTTAAAATAAATGAATATATATTCTTAACATTTTAAAATTATTAATATACTCAACTCGAACTCGGGAGCTTTTAGAAATACTTTACTTGTGTTCTACTCGAATGAAGGAACCCAAGCTCGCAGACATCATCATCATCATCTTTATTAATATTATTATTTTTATTAGCCACCAGCACCAACATTTAGTTCAGCTCTATAGTTTGACCTGTATGACTTGTCCTGATGCTTTAAGGATGATTTTGTTCATGTGGTTTACATCCTTACTCTAAGATGACTCTGGTAAATTTTCTTTAACTACCTCCTTTTCACGAGTAGCGCCTTAAATGTTCATAATATTGTTTTCTAAAAAAAGTTTGTAAAGTGTGTTGCGCTTCTGACTGACTTGAGAGGCCAAGGGTCAATACTAACAGTAGAAACAAGATTTGGATTTTTACCTATACAGTAGACTCTCAATTTACCAGGGGCAGATCAACCGTGGCTAAATTTAAATATGTCACAAACAATACACCACCGTCTGAGTGCATTCTACTGTTATTGCCACCCAGTGCGGCAATCTCTCAGAGAGAGAGAGGGAAATAGAAGGGGAGGTAGAGCTTATCTCAGGCGATAAAGCCAGTCAGTAACCAAGGAAGGCACTGAAGGCTGAGGAATGTGTGCTGACCTGCAGGACGACACTTTACAAACACAATGGAAAGTAACGGCAATCTATACAGCCCTCAGAGAGAAAACAAATGAGTAAAGGACTTCTTTAATTAATTCAATAAGTATATAATGTATATACGAGGAAAAAAGGATTTTTGGTATAATCCATGTATTATCCATGCTTCCTCTCCCCTCAATTACCATGGAAAATCTAGAGTCTACTGTATGTAGTTTTTAATGTTATTTTTTACCAACACATCTTTCTACCTGTTCAGGTTATAAACATACCGTGGGTACTAGTTTATGCCACTTCCAAGAGACATGGTGTTTCCTTGAAGTTTACCCTCTTTGTCCAGTGGGAATAAAAAAGTTAATTGAGTGATTAAAAAATAACTTTAGTAGCTTCAATAGGCCTGGTATAGGAATTATTTACCATTTTATTTTTATTCTGTTAATGCAGTTTTAGATACATCATAGCCTTTCTTATCCTCTTCAATACAAACATTCTTTTGATTTCATTTGGTAGCTAAGCTTGGTACTATTAATATGGCTGCAAGCCTTAAGTTCTACTTAAGCTTCTCAATTCCATTAATTATTGATACAAATTTTAGATCATGACCGGTCTTACAATTTGAGAGTTACTTACGATAATATTATTCTAGATATTATAAGAGGTTGAGTAATAACAATATTTAGACTTAAAATCGAAACTTAATTCTAAAAGCTTAAAATTACTGTTGTATTTTTGTATAAACATTTATGGTCAATTTTAAAAAATTTGGTTGACCAATAAATGATTCATCTAACTTTTTCTAAAATATTTAAAGATTTTAAAACATTAAATTCTGATAGTACGGCTTTCCAAGCCCTAGCCGCTTGAAAGGTAAATGATTTTTTAAAAGTTTTTTTGTTAGATGTTTGGATACTTTTAGAGAAGCTCTATTTTGTGATATATTTATGTATTAAAGATATTCCCTTAACTGTATAAAAGATAGAATAGACTGACCTTGATGTAGTTGCCAACAATGGAGACGTTCTTGAAGTCCAAGGCAGCGTCGATTTCATCCATAACATAGAGAGGAGTGGGCTTGTAGTAGTGGAGCGCAAACACCAGCGCAAGGGAAGAAAGAGTGCGCTCCCCACCGGACAAGTTCACTATGTTCTTCCAGGTTTTTTTGGGTGGACGAACACTTCAACACAATATTACATTCACATTATACTTTCAACAAATGCGCTATTACATACACAGAACAATCTTATCAACAAGCAATGTTTAGTCCTCTATTTGTAAAGGTTTTTACAATTTAAAAAAATCACCTTTGTTCCTTTCACTAAATATGAGTTTAATGTGATAGTAAGCAAGTGCTAAGAAAGTGTCTCAACAATAATTGATTTATAAGCTTGACTTTTGAACACATTTTATACTAGAGTATACTAAAAACTGATTTTTGAAAATTTAAAATTGATAAAAAATGGCTATACTCATTTTGATCAAAATTATGTGTGAAGAGAGTTTCATATGGGTAGCAAAAATATAATTTCTTTAAAAAAAACTTATTTTAGGACAGGCTTAGTTAACTGATAACTAATTTAAAAAAAATGCTTACTGATATATATAGACTATGAGAAAGTGCCGTATTTATCTAAATCCAAGACAAGTTTTTCTCCGAATTTGTAGCTTCAGAATCTAGGTGTTACCTTAAAATCACAGACCAAGGACTGGATTACATCAAAAGGTAACATTTTAGATCTTTATTTAATATTAATACAACAGTGCAGGCCTACCGTATTTTACAAATTTTGTCCATTTTCATGGATTTTAAAGGCATAACAGAGATCACAGAATATTAGATTATTATCACGGATTTTTAGGCTATCATTAAAAATAGCTAGCTAGTTGTGGCCCGATACTGATACTAGATTCCTCAATACCCGTTGCATAAACTGGTATTGCAATAATCAATATTATACGCTAAAAATCTCAATACCACTCTTTATTATTCAACATGGTTAAATCCTCAAATGGATTGGAGAATGGTGATGGGCATAATCAAATGATTGAAATAATTGAATTTTATTTTATTTCACTATGCTATTTTTGATTACCTTTCAAATTACTTCACTACGATATTAAAAACTCAGCCATTCACAATAATCAAAATAGATTTTAAAACAAATAATTAGGGCTGTCAAACTCGATTCCTCGATTCTTACTGGTATCAAAAGAATCGAGAATCGATCTTAACATTATGATTCTTGCTTCTTCGATTCTTAGCATTCAATAAAACTGATAACTATACAAAATTTCAATAGGTAATAGAATAGGTAATAATCTATTATCTCTCATTGTACCGTTGCAACGATACAAGATGTCTATAACTCCCGCCACCTAAGTGCAATGGCTCACTTACCCCATTCAAGCAGACATCAACAAAACCACGCACTACAACCAAGTGGTCAACGAGATCTGAACTGTGTGCCACGGGGTTTTCTCTAACCTCCCCTCCCCCTGCCAGCTTGGACGCTATACTCGCTGCGCAGGTGCGACCTTCAGGGGAAGAAGTGACAGCTATTCCCCTAAATTTTTTTTTATATATATGTTTAGAGATTGATTAGGGTTTATACATAGTTAGTTTTATCTATAAATCATATTTCGGCCTAATTGTTTAAATTTTTGTTTATTTACAAAATTGGGGATTAGAGAACTCATCCGATTTATGTATTATCTATGATGAATAATAATATGAAGTCCACAAATAGACTAACATTCATGAAGAAAATAATTGTGGCAATGAATACTTTTAAAACTTTGACTAGAACTGGAACTTATGCATTGATTGCGAGTCCTTAAGACTGATTCACTTTGGTTATGTTTATCATTTTGTTTAGACTTAGGAATGTATATTTATCTTTAATATTTTATACACTTGAAGGTATTGTTTATATTCGTAATTGGCTTTGTTTAATTTGATTGTGAATGTTAGGTCTTACCCGCTTTTCGGGGACTAGGATAATAGCAATACCTAGGTTTATTAGTGACGGTATGGTCATGTGCAGAACTATATGGTATCTACCCCTAGTTTACGAGATACTATTTTGTAGCTTTATATTACTAGTCAGATATTTGATACAAGAGTTGAATATATATATTTGTTGGTTTCTGGTATGTTATTGTATTTGTTAGGGTTTCCCCACCCCTTACGGGTATCTCTCATACCAAGTCAGGTTTATTTATGGTTAGGTTAAGATATTGTCCCATAAATCTGTAATATTCAATATTGTTATTTATCTTTGATTTCATAATAAAATGGCTTTATAGTCTCTGGTCATTGTTAATATACATTAACTTCCTTACATCTCTTTTTACTATGAGTGGCCAGGATCCCAAACCCTTGGGAAAATGCGGGAATTTATCTGTTTCCGAGTCGGGCGGGAATAAAGCCTGGTTATTGTTCCAGCAGGTACTCCTGGCTCAATCTCTATTGGAGACAGTCATCTTCTTTGTTCTGTAGCAAACTTGGGGGAGGGGGGGTAATTTTAC
>CABFWO010004379.1:45181-66309 GCA_902155825.1 Timema genevievae | reverse complement strand
TTTGTAAGTGCAGCAATATTTTGTGTTTTTTTTTTCTTTTATATTTTAGATTGTAGACAGACTGTCAGTGGAGCGAGCTGAGGTGAAGGAGGTGGTGCGTAAAGAACTGTCCATTCAGTTGGCTGCCCTGGAACAGGAGGTGGCGCGAACCAGAGAGGAGTTGGCAGAGTCCCGTGTTCGAGCTCAGCTACAACTTGCGGCTAAAGAGGAGAAACTTAAGGCACTGGCGGCCACCAAGGAAACAGAACTACAGGAGGTCTATCGCAGGTACAGCTGTACTGGTCACATTATTACTCTTGTCTTCAGCAGGGTTGCTGAACTCTGATCTGAGAGTTTGGCATTGCTTCCTACTGGATGAATTCGATGTGATCTCCATTCTGGTGCATTTCTGAATAATTCACCTTACTCATAATGCAAGCTGTAGGTAGTAATACATTTAATTAGAGCTGGGCCACTCGAATCTTCGAATCCTGACAAGTATTCGAGATTCGAGGACTCGGTGTTTTACTGGATTCGATGATCGAATCTTTCACCTCATAAACAAAGCATAATATTTTTAATTCAAACATTACTTAGTTAGGCCTACTTGAAAAGCACAACTTAATCCGTAATCTTTATTTTGTCGGACGAATGTGATTAACATGAATAAATCAGTATTTAAAAAAAAGTTAGGTGTGGTTAGGTTAGGTCAGCACATGCTCACTTCTAAAACTTTCACTTCACAAACAATCTTGTAAATATTTTATTGAACACATTAAAACTCTTCAAAAACTGAAAAGCAAAACTAAAATTACAAATAAACTCGAAATAAATAAAACAAATTATGGCTTTTTTTTTAACAGAAATAAAAACACATTACACATTATACAAATACGGTCGCCATAACATATATTATGTTTACTCACCAGAGTGATGATTAAAATAAAGATACTGTTAATTCTTACTACCCAACTCGTTTTAATTATCTACAATTATGCAAAGAACCCCATTTTATTGCATACGATCCTTAAGTTAGATATTTTGTTGGGTTTCATGAAAAATAAATAACATAAACAGTCAGACATTGATAAAACTGTTTATTTATGCCTACCAGCCTACGGATTGTATATCGATTGTTTGTTTAAAATCGATTCAGGTAATCTGATCACTTAGTAAGCGCTTTCGAGCTTTAAGAATCAAATAACGACTTCATAATTTGTTTTTAAATTGATTTTAACTAAGAGTTTATTATTTTTTTAAATATGTTATTGAAGTAATTGTAAAAATATTCTAATGTAGTTCTGACTAATAAAATGGGAATTAACATATTGGAGTCAAAAATATGTTCGTGTTTTAAATAGAATGTATTCTCAGAAATCGGTATATCGCAAGAATTGAATATATTTATTGTTTTCTACACGAAGATAGATAATACTTAGGTATTATTGAGTTCGCTATTTCCAATGTATATTTAGTTGTTAAGCATGTTGTTTTAGTCTTTATTAAAAATATATTTTGTATTTTTATTTTTATTTTTTTATTAAAATAAATTATAATCCTTCATTGATGATTAAAGTTGATCAAAGGAAAACTAGGCCTAATCTATTTATTTCACATGTTTTTTTAGAAACCTAACTCATTCTAACAACACTAAATTTTGATTGATTTGATTTGTAAACAATAATATGAGTCTAGATTGTTTAAATTGGCTGGATTTTAACCTGTATTTTGTGAGGGGTGGTTGAGGTTGATTGCTCTTCTTGTAATGAACCAAATCAACAGGTTAAGTTTGTGGTAGCAAATGTAAATTCAGTATCTTTGTTAGGCTTAAATGATTGTCTTAAACTTAACTTGTTAGCAAAAATAGGAGTAGATTCCCTCCTAAGACTGCACAACCATAATGTAAGCTTGGATAAAGGGGGTAATCAGAGGAAAATATCTAATTTCCAATATCACCAACACTATATTGTTCAAAAGAAAAATACCTGCTATTATGTAGCACCATGAACTGACAGTCACTGGTATGAAGCAAATAAAACATTCTACAAAGCTTTGTTCTATCCTTTCATGCAGCCATTGTCTAGTCCTTGATAATCTCTATAGGTGGACCGATGCAGGTACCAATGAATCGTAATAAAGCGATTATCGTGTATCAGCAATGAATCATAATTGGTCATCATCATGCTGATTAATCGGTGATTTTTCTACACATTCAAAATTTGTAACACAATAAATGTTTTGTCTTATGGACTTACAAAACTACTTGAACTTATAATGAAGCTAAAAATCTATCAACACGCACAAATACAGGTAGACACAAGTAACACGTGGGCTTGATTTTAATAGATGGTCATGTTTACAACACTACACTTAACAATTAAGGGAAAGGAAGACACGCAGCATGGCCTCGGGAGAGGATAGACAAGCGACGTGGCCTCAGGAGGGGAGGAGAGACAAGCAATGTTGCCTCAGGAGGGGAGGGGAGAGACGAGCAATGTAGCCTGGGGAAAGGAGGGGGGGGGGAACTAACAAATACCCATTGAACAGCTGGTGCTTTTGTAACTAATTCAATTTTACTGCTCTCATACTTTTCTATTTTTTTATTTACTTAAACACTTAAAATAATGGGCTAGTGAGTGGGTCCTTAATCCCCCGGACACATCATTTGCATAGGCCAAGGACCAGACCTGGTCGGAACTTATCTCCATATTCCTTCAAAAATATAGTTAACACATGTAACAATTGAACCAACTGTTGGAAATGATGCACATAAATCTATTTGTGAACAAATTTTTCAATAGTGGTAATCTATTACCATCAGAGAGGACTCTTTGCAGAGAGATTATTTGCCCTTAAAGCAATGTATTTGTTAAAAAATTGTATTCATTAAAGCATACATTTAAAAACAATAATAAATTATTCTGAAAATGACAAGCTATAAACTAATGATTTATCCTAATTTCACAGAGAAAATAAATAAACCCATAACTAATTTTTGTTTTCCCATCTAAAATGCATTTACATAGAAACATTTTATTTGAAATATTTCATTAACTAATTTTTTTACATGGCTTGAAAATTCTATACACATTATAAAAGATGCCCAGATATGTTTTTCAAATAAATATAAAATATTGATTTATATTAAATAAAAATATTTATTTAGAACCATGCATTTATAGGTCGACTCAGCCTTAATGGAAGGTGGATACCTACATTTATAAGATAGAAGACAAATGCATTGAAAAATGAGATTTTACTGGATTGAAGCTTGTTCATCCCATTTTCCCAGTATACATACATATATTTTTAAAGTTTGTTTACATCTCACTAGTTTTATCATTTTCTCTAAATATAATCATGGGCACTTTAGTTTACTGTGCTCTGTTTGTGTCTAGGGTGAAGCTTGCGGTTGCTAAGAAAGATGAATCTGTTCAGCAATTACAGAAGCAATATGAGGCTGCTCTTGAGAGATGCTGCCATCTGGAAGACTTGCTGGAACAACAACGTCGAGACTTTCTGCTCAAATAGTTTACACATGCATGACAAAGTGAGATGTTCAACTTGGACTGGATTGCTATGCTGTTTATCATGTGTTTTGGGGTTAATACAAAGCTACAAAAGTGAATTTCACAAGTAAACAAAAATTGTAGAAACAATGTAAAGTAATGTAATGTTAATAATAAGGAAGAAAGCCTTGATGAAAACAATTAAACTCTTTCTTAGTTCAAGTGTTTCTTATTGTCCTTTTGAAGAACATTTCTACACATATTAATTTTCTATAGTATCCATGGTTCTTAAATTTAGATTACAGATACTTTTGTTAAAATGTGGGTTCTTATATATTAGAGGAATAATAGGAATAAAACAATAGGACAGTACATCAATTATTAAATTTAGTTAATTTTGGGATAGTAAAAAAAAAACTTGCCAAACTATTTGAGGTATGTTGACTGACACATGTGGCAGGGTACAAGTTGAATGTCACCAGATACTTTCTAAATATATAATGATTTGAAACAAGGAGATGCACTTACCCTATTATTATTATTATTATTATTATTATTATTATTATTAATTATTATTATTAATTATTATTAATATTAATTATTATTAATATTAATTATTATTAATATTAATTATTATTAATATTAATTATTATTAATTATTATTAATTATTATTAATATTAATTATTATTAATTATTATTAATTATTATTATTATTAATTATTATTAATATTAATTATTATTATTAATTATTATTATTATTAATATTAATTATTATTAATATTATTATTTATTATTTATTTATTATTATTTATTATTTTTGTTGTTGTTATTATTGTTGTTATTATTGTTGTTGTTATTGTTGTTGTTATTGTTGTTATTGTTGTTGTTACTGTTATTGTTGTTACTGTTGTTGTTGTTATTATTATTATTATTATCATCATCATCATCATCTTTACCGCGTCTTACTACCCGTTCGGGATATACGCACTTACGCTAATGTACAATGGTAGGGTGATTGTGAGATGAAATGGAGGACCTACAGTTTAACTTGGAATCCAAACCACGGTGGAGGCCTGGCATTCCTCACATTCACAAGTTGTGATTAATACACGTCTTGTCACAGGTGAAGGAAGGGTTTGGCATTCAGATAAATCTCTGCCGGGACCGAGGATTGAACCACCTACCCTATTACTTTTTAATATAGCCTTAGAGTTTGCTATTAGGTTAATGCAAGAGAGAGTAGAGAAGGGTTGGCATTAAACAATACAATGCAGCTATTAGGATACACAAATGATTTAGCTTTGTTAAGCAATAGTACAGAAGATGTGGTAACAAATGCAGGGATTTTATTAGAAGCTTAGTAAGGAAATAAGTTTGGAAGTGAACACTGAAAAGACTGCATGTATAATTGCACAGATTGGGGAAGATAGTTTAGAGATTACAACAAACAACTTATCATTTTGTAGGGTTAACTTGTTTAAATATTTAGGACCAATTCTAACTAACAGTAACAATATTATAGTAGAAATTAGGTAAATAAAACAGACCGGGAATGCATGCTATTACTTGGTCAGTCACTTGTTGACATCTCGCCTGCCCAAAGAATGTAACTCTTAGAATGGTTTCACTGGTTCTTTATGGTTGTGAGAATGTTTAAAAAGGTGCTTAGGAATATATTTGCTAGCAAAAGGGATGAAGATACTGGAGAGTATAGTAGGTTGCATAATGATGAATTAAATTACCTGTAATCATCACTCAAATCTGTTAAGGTAATCAAATTTTGCAGATTACAGTGGGCAGGACATGAAGCATGAATGGAAGAATCTAGAACAATGTTCAGGGTATTAATTGGCAAACCCATTGGGAAGACCTAGACATAGATGGGAGGATAGCAGTAGAATGAACCTGAAAGAAATAGGGTGTAATGAGGTGGACTTGATAGAACTATTTCAAGATAAGGATATTGTGTAAAAAGGGGGGACAGGAGAGAACTAGCTCAAGTTAAGGATATGGTAGTAAAGAAGTGGGCTGGATAGAACTAGCTCAAGAGAGGAATAAGGTGTAATGAGGTGGACTGGACATAAATAGCTCAAGATAGGGATAGGGGTAATGAGGTGGACTGGACATAAATAGCTCAAGATAGGGATAGGGGTAATGAGGTGGACTGGATATAAATAGTTCAAGATAGGGATAGGGTGTAATGAGGTGGATTGGACATAAATAGCTCAAGATAGGGATAAGATGTAATGGGGTGGACTGGATATAAATAGCTCAAGATAAGGATAGGGTGTAATGAGGTGGATTGGATATAAATAGCTCAATATAGGGATATGGTGTAATGAGGTGGATTGGATATAAATAGCTCAAGATAGGGATATGGTGTAATGAGGTGGATTGGATATAAATAGCTCAAGATAGGGATAAGATGTAATGGGGTAGACTGGATATAAATAGCTCAAGATAAGGATAGGGTGTAATGAGGTGGATTGGATATAAATAGCTCCAGATAGGAATATGGTGTAATGAGGTGGATTTGATATAAATAGCTCAAGATAGGGATAGGGGGTAATGAGGGGGACTTCCAAGAACAAACCTATGGCAAATTTTGTTTAGTTGACACTAAAAATAACAAGCTAATATCAAACAACCCACATTATTTGCCACATGGTCTAAGGTGTTATTATTGCAGTAGACTGGAATGCTGATGACTGGGAGATCTAGGTTCGAATCTGGGTCATTTGTACTGAAGGCGGTTTTTCCTAAATGTTTTCCCACTCTTCCTTCAAGCAAAGGCGGGTA
Source organism: Timema genevievae (assembly GCA_902155825.1). Taxonomy (NCBI): domain Eukaryota; kingdom Metazoa; phylum Arthropoda; class Insecta; order Phasmatodea; family Timematidae; genus Timema; species Timema genevievae. The sequence goes on along the minus strand of CABFWO010004379.1, from coordinate 60,021 downwards.
CATTTACTCTAAATTCAATCTTACTCATTCCTTACACATTAGAAAACGAGTACACACTACATAAGCATCTAACCCATATTGGTAGTAAGACGCAGTGATGGATTTACTTCCAATCAGAAATAAGTTTAGCTACGGATTTTTATAGTTAGTAAAACTTTGTCAGAACCAGCGTGATTCGAACTCACGAACTATGAATCTAAGGGCAAGCAGTTTACCCCAAGACCAGCGAGGTCGAATTAATGATGTAGTATTATAAAACAAATAAAAGAAAACTTATACCAATAAAAAATGGGAAATTATATCTATATAACATCGAAATAATCTTTATTTGTTGATGTAATCATGATAACGTATTATTTTTGCTCTCCACTTTTTGAAGGAATGAAGGACAGAGTCATTTTGCAGTAGGACTGTAGGACTTATAGTTCCAGTGATTATTTTATAGGGTTCAGGCTATGAGTGTATGAGGACTCCTCTTTACTAATTTTTTTATCCACCCCTACCTGTTTACGAGGTGACTTGTGCACATTACACCAAAACTTGCTTGATAGTCAAGGAGCTATAAGCCTATGGTAGACGGACGGACAGACCAACAGCAAAGCGAGAGAAATAAGGTTCCACCTTACTAAGGTACCCTAATAAGCATTATTAAGTTGAATGATATGAAGACTAAAAATAATTCCCTTTATTCCAAATATAATCTTTTATCCATCTTAGGTCAGTCATTAGCATAGATGCCTGAATGAGATTCTATTCTATTCTCCACTATTTAATATTTAATTCTGGCAATGTTGCTATGTGTATATTGCCATCTCATTCCTGTCTTTGATTCTTTAAGAATTTCCAACCATCATATTCTAGGGATTTTTAAAATAATAATAATAACAGCATATTCTTACTAGTTATTTTATTGACAAACAGCAGGTGATTAATAAATTTTATTAAAACATTCATAGCATCCAACAGAAACAACATAAAAGTTTTTTTTAAATGACATTCACCAATATTATTGAGGTCTTGTGGACAGTACAAGTAACTAAGCGGAGCTCGTCAGGTATGGTTGATAGAGGAGGTTGAAGTTCGAACACTGTCCTATTAAACTGAGAGTATGAATATATTTCATTTGTTTGGTAGAAAGAACAAATACAAACTTTTTTGCAATCAACATTGAGAACATGGATCAGCACTATAGTATGATTCTGGTAGGAAGAGAAGTTTAAAAATACAAACTTTATGGTCAAATCACGGACTTGCCATATGAATATATTTAAGTTCTTGGGTAGGAAGAACAGAACTATAGTATGATTCTGGTGGGAAGAGCAGTTTAAAAATACAAACTTTATGGTAAAATCACGGACTTGCCGTATGAATATATTTAAGTTGGTTGGTAGGAGGAACAGCTTAGAATATTCACACATGACTCTTGAAGTAGTTGTGCTTTTCTGTCAAAACCCTACTATAGGATTCCTTTACCGTAGATAAGAATCAAATCTTAATGACACTTAGCGCAGCACTCTTGGCATAATAATTAGGCACCTGACCGGTATTTTCCTGATTGAACATGTAATGAATGCCCTGGGGCCCCGGAAAATTAACAGCATACACTCTCTTCGATAGTTTCTTCACTCCACTGCTCTCAGTCCCAAAACCCTTGGGGCACACATTAAAATTAAATGGGCCATACCCATGAGACACTGTGGTGGCTTCTTTCGGGGGGCATGGTCTCAGGGGAGGGGATGAGGTTGGGGGAATAACAGTAAATTAACTGGATGTGGAAAGTAGGTCAATGAACTCTCTCCAGATCTGGGTCAAAGGTCAAATTGGGGTAGTTGGGCCAGCGAGACTACTATCATTTCATGTTCGCAACTATATTTTGACGAAAGAATATATAACGTTTACATAAATTCATAATTAATATCAAGATAATTATGAGGACCTTAAATCAATATTAGAAATGCTAACCAAAAACAAAATAGCCTTTAAACAACAAATAATTTTTTCTTAATATTCATTTAATGTTTGAAACTATATTTGTTGACATAATAAATAACATTTACACAAAAATTTAGCCACTTAAACAACAAAGAAATATAATGTTTGCACATATATTTTGATGAAATTATACATAACTTTTACATAAATTCATAAGTAATATCAAATACAATTATGAGGACTCTGAATCAATATTGGAAATGCCAGCCAAAAACAAAATAGCATTTAAACAACAAATAAATTATTTTAAAAATCATTTAATGCTTAAAACTATATTTTGTTGATATAGTAAATAACATTTACATAAAACAATTCAGCCACATAAACAACAAAGAAATTTAATGTTGGGTGCAAATATATTTTGATGAAATAATATATAACTTTTACATAAATTAATAGGTTGTTATGTTTTAAATATCTAGAGGAAAATAATGTGACAACAGCTTGCGCATCAAGGCGTCTACATCAAAATCATCGGTCGGAGTGTTGTTTGAATTTAATACTGGTGAAGGGGATGCTATTATTACTATCGGTATATTATTGTCCATTGAGGGTCTTGGAATCCTAGTTCTGTTAGGCCGCATTGCGAGCCTCCTGTCAATAAGCCCGGCTCGAACCCCCGAAGGCCGCGCGTGTGAAATGGGGCAGGTAATCTGGAAACCTGAAGTACCTGGAGACCGCAGGTCCTGGAACGTGTCCTGGGGTGCCTGATGGTCCTGCATGTCCTGGAGGTAACCCTGGCTTTGGCCCCCGGGATTTGGATGGAGAGCCGCATGCCCTCAGGAGCTACGGTGGTTGGAGGCAACTGCCCCTTGAAGACCGTAGGGCCTGACGTCCTGCATGTCCTGGAGGGAACCTGGGGACTGTATGTCCGGAATTTGGATGGAGAGCCGCACGCCCTCAGGAGCCACGGTGGTCGGTGGCATCTGTTCCCTTGAAGGCCGTCGGCAGACAACGTTGGCCAGATAGGCGACCATAGTCTCTACAAGGTTATCCAACAACCTCAGACTTTCCCGGGTCTGCGCGTTTGCTGCCACCTGCTCTATGACCATTAGTCTGTCAGCGCTCCACCAGGACTCATCTAAGCAATTAAGCTAGATTTTATTTAAAGAGTGTAAGGTACTCCAAATGTGCATTAACACACAGTGCACCATGCTAAGAGTAAAACCTAGATTCCCTCAAGGATTGTAAACGCGAAAATGTACTGTGCGATACTTCGATATAACTCGCTATGAACAGTGTTCATAGGTTCTAGTACAATAGAGTAAGTAATGGTGTATATTATTTATTTATGATCTTTGGTGTAGTGTTTACTAAATGTTTATTTTAATATATAAAAGTGAGAGAGAAGTCTTTGCTGTGCACCGTACCATCTATTTATTTATATAAGTAATTGTAGATATTTAAATAACTTATTGGCCTACTTATTAACTAATTATTGAAAAAATGTTCTTAGTGTCGATGAAAAGCAGATAGCTATTATAAATACAAACATTAAGAAAGTTCGGATTTTAGGCACACATAATAGTTATTGGTTTTTTGCTTCGGACCCGAGACTCATGCTAAAGAAAAATAGGTATCGTTCATGAATATATATTTAAAGTTTAGATAAGAAATTAGCCACGATATTAAACAATATTTTTTCAAAGAGGAAGTTTGGATTTTAGGCACACATAACAGTAATTGTTTTCTTGCTTCGAACCCGAGACCCATGACCCATGCTAGAGAAAATGATAAGACGCCTATGAATATATATTTGAAGTGTAGTAAAGAAATTAGCCAAGATATTAAAGAATATTTGTCAAACAGGGAACCAAACTGGGACTCCCTCTCACTGGTAGATTATTATATAATCATCAGCACTGGTTTTCCGCTCTGATAGTTTTGTTTCAGAAACATGTCAACACGCTATTAGGGAGGAGGTTTATTTGTCAATCGTTTATTATGACACCAAACTACAAGCAGTGTATCCAACAGGACAGCTAGTATGTGTCTAGATTTTCTCTCATTTCTACCTTCATTAGGTGTGTAAACCAATCATACGAATAGTGAGACGTGTTACCAGACACTTTTAAAAAAATATTAAGTGTTTTGGACTAGATTTAATTTTAGAGAAGACTTCAAATGTTTGCTAAATTCCTTATATATATATATATAATATTATTATAAACAAATAAGAGATTAAATAAAATTAATAGGGACATGAAAATAACTGCAATGCTTTACAAACTCGCTAACCTAACACTTTAGACATATAGGCGCATTCGGTACCATTGATATAGATTAAAGAGTTACTATCAAATACACATGTCTTAGAAAGTGCCTGTTTAAAAGAATATACAAATTAAAATTAAATCAAGCTCTTCTAATATATGTACCAGAACACATAGTAATTGAATCAGCCAACTAATGTCTGATAGTCGGTTAGCTCAACATTTTGAATCAAACATGGTTTAGGATTAGATTAAGCAAATGTTTGTTATCCAATGCACAAAGATTTTATAGGCGGAACTTAAAAATATCAGCGTTTAGATCAGTCACAAATTTAACCCAGGCAAATAAACATCCAACTTAAAATTAAATCACTGAATCAACCAAATAATGTCCGATAATCGGTTGGATCAAAATTTTGAGTCAAACTTGGTTTAGGAATAAATTAAACAAATGTTAGCTTTTAGAACAGTCACAAATTTAACCCTGGCAAATACACAGCCAATTTAAAATTAAATCAATTTCTTAAGCTATGTAACAGAACGGATTAATATAAACAGAAGAGAATTGAAATACCTGATGTGAATGTTGTTAAATTTTCCATCTTCTTGATTTGTCAGCCGTCCAGTAGCTTATTTTCAAGTGAAGAAGGCAGGGTTGCTCTAAAATCACCCATATATATATGAACCAAAACTCCTTTCACCAGAGAACCAACACCCTCCTTCTAATTTAGATCAAAAATAAAATCGGACAAATAAGAAAGAGCCCACCAACGATTGCTCAGTATTAGTTTCCAGCTATGCTTATTGTGTTAAATAATGGTTCGGTACAATTGAAATTTTAAAAAAATGTGTTAATAACGATAAATATTATAGCGTATTGTTTCTTTTGCTATTCAAAACTAAACTATTATATTATGTGTTTGTTAATGAATGCAGTCCGGAAAATAATTATTTAATATACAACCAAATCTGATTATGATGCATAAATCTATAAAGGAATATGGGTACCATGGGTTAGCTAAATAAATGGTGACGGGAGGGATCAGGGGTTCGAATCCCTGTCGTGCGTGTGTACTGAGGTAGGTTTCCTCACTCATCCTCCACGGGTTGTGCTCGAAAGGGTAGTAAGAAGACACATTTCGTTCTCTACTACCATACCGATGCAGGTACATTTCTCACTTCTTATTCCTACTCTACAAACTATGTCTCTATGGTTTTCCAGTTTCACTTCCACGCAAATGCACCAGTGGTATGGATGCTTTTTTAAAAGGTTTTTATAGCCAGTAGTTAGCTACCTGCACCATTGGGCACTCTAGATTATAATATATGTCTAAAGGTTTTAGAAGGTTTATTGTCTCTTTACTGTGGCATTGAACACTTTAAATGTGTGCCTATTATATTTTTTAAGGAAATAATATAGAAAAATATATATGTACACAAGGTCACCCTTAGGGGTGTGCAAATGGTACAGCTGCACAGGGCCCTGCACTTGCTTGGTTGACATCGGGAAACAAACAAGTTGACGGAAAGGGGTTTTTTTTGCTTGTGTGCTCGTATAGTAGCCCCCTAGCAATCTAGAAAATATTGACAGAGTGTAAAGGCAAATAAAAACATAATCATGTGGTTTGATTTATTGAACGAGTGAATTGAGTTCTCCTTTTGCATTTGTCTGTCTGTAGTGGATATCGCTCATGAAAACTTTTGAACAATGTAATTCAAACTTAGCACAATTGTTCTTTATAGCCTTATACAGATCAAGTTTGAAACTCAGACTAAGGGTTGGGGAGAAAACAACCTCTATGGCTTCTAACATTAATTGTTATATGCATTTATTTACATTTCCTGAAACCTTATTTGGCTGAAAATTGATCTAAAGATTCAAGCTACTTTAATAACATTGAAAAAAAATTAAGTTTTTTAAATTATTTTTTGGGGGGTGGGGAGGTAAGGCAGATAGCTCGGGGCTCCATAAACAAAGTCTGCCCATAGTAGGGTGACCAAATGTCTTGGAAATCTGGGATTGTCTCGAATTTAAATAAGTATTCCCAGTGTCCCAAAAAATAGTTTCAGAACGCTCAGTTGTCCCAGATTTGCCATTTTTGCATATAACTCAGTAAATGTTAACAATTTTGTTTATTTCAATCACTACTGGCCACTTCTTTAAAATTTCAAATTGATTCATATTGTGTGGCCAGGCCGTACTGATTGATTATGTAGGTATCTATCGCTATTCACTATTGTCTTCTTGTGATTGATATTGATTACAACTAAGATAAATAAATTACCGTCATTATTTTGTATTGCTCTCTATAACATTTTAAACTGTTAATAAACCAACTTTGTATCAAATTGTTAAGAATTTTTTGTCCTGAATATATTATAATATGTGGTATTTAGGCCTTGAAATAAATTTTCGATGAACCAAAACTAACTAAAAAAATGTTAAATTAAAAAAAAATTATATATTCACTCTCAAGGGTCAGTAAAAACCTTTTAAAAAGGCAATTTTTTAGGTCAAAATATCAAAAAATTTCCTAGACTCCCTGGTGTCTCAGATTTCTTCAATCACGATTTGATCACCCTAGCCCATAGCCCTATGTGTGCTAAGAGCAGCCCTGTATATATATATACATATATGTATGTAAATATTAATAAATATGTATATACATTTCTATATTATTTCCTTGGAAAAAAAACACACATTTATATACATAGCAACAAACTTTTCATCTTATTAGTTTAATCCTATTAATTCATCTACTTAAATAGTTTAAGTAAAGCCTTCTTTATGTAGTCACATAGATTTAATGTTGCCCTACCTATTTTGAATTGCTACATAGGCTTAAGCAGTGGTGCGTAAGCTGGACTGTGGATCCTAGTTCGAATTTTAGTAAGGCCTAAATTTTTTTTTTGGGGGGGGGGTTTGTCCTGTAAGATTCCTTGAATTATTGAATTGGCAGATGTGGTGTATCAGGCTAAATCACAAGTTTTGCAAGCCATAGGCTGAAACAAAAAAGTAATAATTTAGAAATGTTTTAACTGGGAGTTACCTGAACACACATTGTTCATTGTGAGTTTTAAATCTGGCAACACTGGGAAGCCAAAGAAATGGGTAATGAGATTGAAACATGCCTTTGAGTAAAACATGTAAACAAAATAAAACTACTATTGTTTTGAGGCTACTGCGAAAAAAGCTTTATTTGACTTTTTTTTTAGTTATCTTACAAAATTTACTCGGTCTTATAGTGAGGTCTTATATCGGGGAACTCTCTCATACATGACACTTTGGCTCAATTTGAAGCGTGCATGTCTTAGGGACTTAAATTCGTTGGATCGGTTCCCATTGAGATATAATTATATGTTTATCCTCGTCAAAAAACCAATTTTTGATTAAGATATTTTATAATAAAAGTGCTGTTTTTTAGTTTGAAAATATTGAAAAAAAAAATATAAATATTGTAGTTAAATCTAGACAATTGTTCTCTACCATGAATATGCATTTTTTTAAACAACTAAGCAAGCTAATTAAAAGTTTCTAATGTATTTAAAGTTATTTTATACAGGTAGTTAAAATAAATATATACCAGTGTGGACTTTTTAGTATTGACAAATATGTAAGTTCTTTACAAGCTAAATAAATTCTTAATATTAATGCCATTGCTGAATTAACCATACACTTTATTTACGCCAGACAAAATTAAAGAATCAACCATCCAACCTGAGAACCTTTAACATTCAGGCAATGCAGATCACATGGCTTGATGTATGAATATGTTAAATTGTAGGATTCTGGCAATTTGGAATATTAGTTGTATTATTTTATAGGTATTGATAATATATATAAAGGTGCTAGATGGAGATCACATGACTTGACGTATAAATATGTTAAAGTGTGGGATTCTGGCAATTTGGAATATTAGTTGTATTATTTTATAGGTATTGATAATATATATAAAGGTGCTAGATGGAGATCACATGACTTGACGTATAAATATGTTAAAGTGTGGGATTCTGGCAATTTGGAATATTAGTTGTATTATTTTATAGGTATTGATAATATATATAAAGGTGCTAGATGGAGATCACATGACTTGACGTATAAATATGTTAAAGTGTGGGATTCTGGCAATTTGGAATATTAGTTGTATTATTTTATAGGTATTGATAATATATATAAAGGTGCTAGATGGAGATCACATGACTTGACGTATAAATATGTTAAAGTGTGGGATTCTGGCAATTTGGAATATTAGTTGTATTATTTTATAGGTATTGATAATATATATAAAGGTGCTAGATGGAGATCACATGACTTGACGTATAAATATGTTAAAGTGTGGGATTCTGGCAATTTGGAATATTAGTTGTATTATTTTATAGGTATTGATAATATATATAAAGGTGCTAGATGGAGATCACATGACTTGACGTATAAATATGTTAAAGTGTGGGATTCTGGCAATTTGGAATATTAGTTGTATTATTTTATAGGTATTGATAATATATATAAAGGTGCTAGATGGAGATCACATGACTTGACGTATAAATATGTTAAAGTGTGGGATTCTGGCAATTTGGAATATTAGTTGTATTATTTTATAGGTATTGATAATATATATAAAGGTGCTAGATGGAGATCACATGACTTGACGTATAAATATGCTAAAGTGTGGGATTCTGGCAGTTTATAATATTAGTTGCATTATTTATAGGTGTTGATTATATATATATATATATATATATATATATATATATATAAAGGTGGCAGATGCAAATAACCTGACTTGACGTATGATAAATATTCATCAAGTTGTTAAAGAAAGCCTTACATTAACTTATCTTGTGCACTACCCTAAAAATCACAATAAAGACTCTTAAATAAATTATTGATAAACTACCCTAGAATTATCTTGAATTTACTGAGTTATTTGTGCTGCAGTTCACATGACTTCACGTATGAATATGTTAAATTGTGGGATTCTGGCAGTTTAGAATATTAGTTCTATTATTATTATCTTATAGGTATTGATAATATCTATCAAGGTGTCAGATGCAAATCACGTGACTTGACGTATGAATATGTTAAATTGTGGGATTCTGGCAGTTTAGAATATTAGTTGTATTATTATTTATAGGTATTGATAATATCTATCAAGGTGTCAGATGCAAACCACGTGACTTGACGTATGAATATGTTAAATTGTGGGATTCTGGCAGTTTAGAATTTTAGTTATATTATTATTTATAGGTATTAATAATATCTATAAAGGTGCCAGATGCAAATAACCTGACTGCTGGATGGTTTGTAAGGTCCTTAATTTGTCCACTGTCTTTATAGCGGTGTAATACGGTATTACACGTCTTTAACTTGTGCACTGTATTAGCTGCCCGATGTTGTTGTTGTTGTTGTTGTTGTTAACTGCTTGACTGCCCATCTCTAAAACGCGTTCAAAGTTCACAATGGTAGGTGAACCGGGTTTTACTCTGGCTGAGGTAAATATCAGTTTTTCCTTATTAAGATCACACACGTCTTCATCTGTTAGAGTACCTAAACGACAGGGTAAAAATACACAAAACTCGCCATCTAGATAGGCTATTAGGCGTCTCCACAACTTTGTATTGACAGCTTTTAACTTATCCGAGTACTTTTATTCGACGACTAGATCACATAATTTTACGGTCTGTATGGCGTCAACAATATTTACTAGCTGCTGTAACTTGTACATCTTGATCCTTTTTACAAATGCTTATAAATATTCGACCAAGCGATCCTCTCTATATATTCACCCCCTCCCTCCTACGATCGACGTCACGTGGTCTTGCGGTAGTACGAGATGAACAGGGTCAATGACCTCACGGTTTCAACAACGTGATATATTCCTGTCTCGACTTGTCTTGATAAGCCGCCAAATTGGCACCAGATATGAGTCATCTGGGAAAACCCATTGACGGGAAGGGTTGCGACATTACCCATTCCTGAATCGACATGTCAACCAGCAAACTGGCACCGCAGGGTTTCCCGTCATTATTCTTGTCTTGACTTGTCGAAGCATGAATTTGACGATGGTGAGCGGTCGATTCATGTAAAACAGCATAGATTTACCTTTACTTGTTAATTGTTCTCACACATCCGCTAAGTCCTGATGTACTCTCAGGAATCTGCCAGTTGGGGGTAGGGTTTTCCCGAACCAAATGTTGGTACACATTCTACCTGGTCTAATTATATCAAACTTAATTTCCCTCTCCCACATTCCACGTAAACGCTGGAGCATTTCTACCTTACCCTACCACGCAAAATGGTGTAACATTTTCTTAATCATCCCTACCTCATTATCTTAGTTAATATATAGACGCTTAGCCAGAAAGGGTGCGTGTAACTCATCTAGCTATGACGGGGATGTCGTGGGTTTGAGTCTCGCTCGGGTGAACTGGGGTGGTTTTCTTCTCTACCTCACTCCACTTAAACGCTGGAACATTTCTACCTTACTCCTCCTTATCTTCGCCAACAGTGGTCCATGTTGGAATGGCGGATACCTACATCCGCGCATGTTGACGGACGATACAATACAACCAATTTTAGTATAATTTTTGTGGGGATAGTGGTCTCTAACTGTGGCTTTCATTTGGAGAGAGGCCCTTATTGTGCATAATCAGAGCTGTGTCAATGCTCTCTAGTTGCAACATCACCCTAATGAGCGATGACGTCACCGGGAAAACCCATTGCCTGGGGAGGGTTGCGACATCATTCAAGGTCGTGATCTATTTCTGACTCGATTTGTCTTGTCGAGCCGCCAAACTGGTGCCAGAGTTGCGATGACGTCACCGGGAATAAACATTACCACATATATATGGAAAGGGGAGGGGAAGGTTGCACACAAAAATAGATTCAAGGGCTTGCGACAAGGAGCCATTGCTACTAGCTCACACTATGTTCAGACAGCCGTCAAGAGAGGATGTTCCTTCACGCTCCCACTCTCATGGGCATTGATCACCGGCAGAGAAGGATGCGGACCCCGAGCGTTGCCCGCCGCAGCGGGATACGTGCCCGACGCCTGAGACTGCACCCTCCTTACCAATAAATAAAAAACTGCCACAAATAATCACCCACGCCAGTTCCAATACTACCCAGTCATGTGATTCAATGGGCACACATAAAAACCAATGTGTACACATTTCAAACCAATGGGCACACATAAAAACCAAGGGGTACACATAAAAAACCAACGGGCACACATAAAAAACAAACGGACCATTACGTCACCCAAACCAAAATAAAACCAATAAGCGCTGTGATGACGTCACAACATTGCAATATCACGGAAAAATCCCAATTGGGTCAAAGGTCAAATGAGGGTGAACGCCCCCCCATGCTACCACTACCATGCAACCACTGACCAGGTCACCCATTAACATACGGATCAAAATTAACACATGACGAGGAAATGGAGAGGGGGAAAGGTCGACCAATCCAATACACGGAACGTCAGAAAAAGTGCAAAATAGAAGTGGAGGGGGTGGCCATAGCGCATTCACGGAATTCTTGTAGTTTTAGAGGTGTAAACGGAGCTCTAATTTCTTGTTTGTGCTGGGCCAAGTCAGAGTGGGTTAATGTTCGGTATCAGGTGACTCTGAAGAGGGGCGCAGTTATCAAATGGGCCAAGGTAAACCATTGCAGCAGATTATTTCGGTTACTTCTTGTAGTTTTGTTAAATATATTTGTATGTGCAGGCTAAAAGATTTTAGCCCGACACAAGTGAATATAAAACAATGATTATAATAGAAAATATTTCTGCTAGCTGTCAGTTCCAACTTTTCCTATGGAGAATTGACTGTAGTTTAGTTTATTATATATTTAGTTGAACTGTTGCTTCTTCTATCACGTAGAAAAATAAACAATTTCTAGTACATAAATAAATAAGTTTTACTTGATGAATGATAGGGAAGGAAAATGCATCGCAGAAATATATAATTTTAACAAATAAGTTTATTAAAAAGAAAACAAATAGAGATATGAGTGACAAGATTTTAATTTAACGTTATCGAAGTAGAAAATGTTAGGTTGGACGAATAGGTATTAATACTTTGTAGACAAGGAACAGACAGAAGTTAGATAGAACATTTCGTTTAGTTTAATAACTCTAGAAATAGGAATATTCGCTCTTACTCGAACGAAGAAGCGTCTGCCACAACTCGGCAACGGTAAAAAGGGGAATTAAGTTTTAGGCAATATACAAAAGACAATCTAGCCAGGCTAATACCAGACTAATACCTGAGAGGTCTAATGATGAAAAATAGTGAAACAATTGAAAATAGAAACATAGCATCAAATCCTATATTTTTAGAGTTACTAAGAAGAATATTATTTAAGTTAGCTAGCTTGTATTAACCCCCAGGGAGAGCTACGAAAAACCAAAGAATAATATGCTATAAGAGAAGCTTCTATTTTACAAATAATAGCTGGCTAACAATCAGGCATCTACACAGTATTTTACTAGGGCCGGTCATTTCCTAATGAGTACTGCCAGAGCAATCAATAGTAAATTTATACTTTTACCCATAACTAGGGCATACAATAGCTAGTACAAACTATATTTGAACACTTAGATAAATATGGCGCCTGAAGGGGCCGGAAGAAAGCATTATCCTCGCGGGCCACCACTTCAATCTAGTAGTGCTCCCACAGGCTGCGTACCGTCAATAGCTACACAAAAAGTGTGTAATCGTGACTGCAATTAGTCACTGACCTAATTAGGTCCAAAAAAAAGTGTTAGATGATCTGATTGTAGCTATAAAGAGATTCTAAACTAGAGCATACCGTTTAGGGTGTCATAAAATATAACAATGTCTTAAGGACTTAGAAAAGGAAATCAAATTCATGAACTCAGTATACTCAATCACCTGGCCCTATACATATGTAGAGCTTAGAGCCCTCGTATTTAAACTATGCCTTGCGGGCATAGGGAAATAATCGTAAAACTATCTGACCCAAGAAACTATGTCTGATGGACATAGAAAATAACGTCAGACATTCCGACTAAAGAAACCATGTCTGATGGACATAGAAAATAATGTTAGACAACACGAACAAGGAGAATGTCACTTACTGGCGCTGTGTGGATAGTAATAAGAAAAAGTGTAAAGGTCAGATTTCGACTAAAAAATGCAGTTTTAGGAGAGCAATGTCATGGTTGTGTCCCAGATGTAGCAGAAAATGAAGTAGAAAGCAAATGGCCAGTGCCAGAAAACGAGCGAGGGAAGCAGATAAATCAATCTCAAACATCTACGTGGAAGAAGTTGGCCAGCTATTTAATCGTGGCTTCGATTTTATTACGGCGATGCCAGTGCAGAAAAGTTCCAAACAATCATTGCATCATACTTGAAGCAAACAATTGGGTCCAATAAAAGATCCGGCTCATGCAGTAGATATCAACTTACCAGTGGCGGCTTGTCCTAAAGGGCACAAGGGAACGTGCCCTCCCACCTAAACACCAAGTTATTCATATAAACAATTATAAGCTATGATAATAATATGTAAGTTATATAAACAAGGGAAATATTAGAATTAAAATAAACCTTTTTCTAGTTCTTCTTAAAATAATTATGACATTTAAAATTGCTGAGCGAAAACCTCCAAACGAAGCAACTATCTTCCCGATCGGGGCAAAGTAGTGAATGTTCCCCAAGTCAAGGCAGACAAGAGTAAGGCGAGGGAAGGAACGGGATGCTCAGAACAGCTCTGCGCAACTCTAAGTGGGGCAATATTTGAGTGTTCCCCTGCGAGTAGAAGCTTGGAGATAGAAGTGTCTTGTCTAGAGTAGGGGATGCACGTCACTGAAGGGCAAGGGCTCGCTGGGAGAGCGGTATTACACAGTCATATTTCTTTGTTAAAGAAATGTTATGTAACTTTAACAAATCATCCAATATCTTTTATCGAAGGAAATATTTGTTTAAAGGTTTACGCTATAGATCATGATCTCGGGTGTTATCAAAGAAAATGGCAACTGAAAGATTAACCTGGGCGTGAGAGACAGTTGATAATAGAAATGAATTTAGGGCGCAAATATCCTAGGGGGACTTTTCAACAAAATGTATTTTTAGTGTTTAAAAATGTAATAGTTCAAATGAAATATTTAATAATTATTTATGAATAAAAAAAATAACACCTAAATATAAAATTCAATATTAAAAATTCAAACAAATTAGACTAACAACATAATCACTTTAATGGTTTAGAAAAATTTGGGGTCGCTTTGTCAATGGATAGCTTTGTAATTTGTTTAAATGCTTAAAAATTATTCAGAGAAAAGAGAGGGAATATTTGATCATATTTTTGTACAAATTGATTAAGCGGGTGTGTGGGTGATGGACGTCATTGTTTTTTTTTATTAATTCTTTTTTATGTTTCGCAGGTTTTCTTTTCATTTTAACAGCAACGAAATTATCACATTCTCACTCACAGCCACTGCACATAAAATTAAACCATTCGAGCTCATTTTAGAAATAAAATTATACTGTAATTGTAGAAACTTTGAAAGAAATGTGTTATTTCTTTGATCGAAGAAAAATAGGATAGTGTAATACCGACCGTAGAAAGGACATATTTTTTTATCTTGCTGCTCACATCACACCCCCCCC
>CABFWO010004379.1:20896-36159 GCA_902155825.1 Timema genevievae | reverse complement strand
TTTTTTTAACTATCAAAAATCTTTTCCTCAAAATGTGTTTAACGAAACTGTTGCATCCTATTCCATGTTAAACGCTATAAAATTAAAGAGTGAATTGAATTTAATTTACAATCGTGAATATATGTGCGAAGTTGGGGGTGTGCTATCTTTATTAGTGTTTATTTCACAAAATAACCTGCGTGAGATTTTATCTGAAAGTTTCAAACTATTGGACATTAAATGCACTACACCAATGTCGACAAGTGAGTGTGAAAGGGGTTTTTTCTACCTTAAAACGGGTTAAGACTTTCTTGAGGAGTACAATGACGGAAAACAGTTCTATCAGTCGAAAAGAAATTTATTAATTCAATTTCTTATTTCGACAAAGTTATTGAGGTATTCTCAAATATCAAAGAAAGGAGGATGGACTTCCATTACAAAATATAATAAATAAGAGGTGAGTTTATATTTTTATTAATTATTATTTATTTTCAATTTTGTGCCCTCCCATGAAAGAAAGTCACAAGCCACCACTGCAACTTACCTCAACAACTGTTAAATATGAACGACGGAGGAAGTTTCCTTCTTCATGATGACAATCGTGGACCTCAGGACAGGATATTAACGTTTTCCACCACAAAAGAAAAAGTTTTCTTGTTTACATCATCTTCGTCTTTTTTTACTGATAGAACATTCAAAAGTTCCGCTAAGCAGTTTGGGCAGATATTCACTATCCACTCTGATCTGGGAAGTTCTTTGGAAGAAACTAATGCCATCCTTGTACTCTACGCACTTCTACCAAACAAAACGCGTGAAACCCACGACAGATTATTTATAGCTGTGAAATACTGCGTGTCGAGCTGTAATCCAGAGTCTGTTGTTACTGATTTTGAGATGGCCATTATTCAGTCAGTAAAATTTGTGTTCCCATCAGCAAAGATTTATGGTTTCAACTAACACTTAAACAAGTGTCTGTGGAGGAAAGTGCAAGAACAGGGTCTGGTGACTGAGTATAACCCAAACGAAGAAGTTGGGCTTCACATTCAAATGGGAGGTTCAAAGGCACACGTACCACTAAATAAGATTGAAGATGCTTGGTTATGCATACAAGAAGACGCACCCGAAAAATTTTTAAAACCGCTTGTTTAAATCAATAATCTTGATGCTGTTTGGATGTTAATGAAATATTTATTTTGAAAAAGTTGTAGTCTATTAAACATAATTCTTTAAAGGAAATTTAAAACTTTTTTTTAGTCAAGGCTAGGCTTACTTTTTATATTTAAATGCTAGTGACTAGTTTAAAAAAGTTAAACTCAAGTCTACAATTACTATCAAAAAAAATTTTGAACTAGCTTATAGAGATATATAGAGTTCGAAAATTTTCTTGCCTCCGGTAGTTGGGGGTATGCCCACGAGACCCCCAAGTTCTAGTTGCAGGGGTTGAGTAATCATAAATCTCTACCCCTGTATGAGATAGTAGACAGATGGAAGAAGCTGATAACAAAAAGTGTTCAAGTGAGAGGAGAAGAATTGAAGAAATTAAAGGAGGAAGGATAGAGGAATATGGAGGCATTTTACTAAACTGAGCCAGCCACAGGCTGGAAACAGTTGATGATTATCATCATCATTTATTGTTATAGAGAGAACATTTAAATATGTTAAACATATTTGTATGTAGACTTTAGTTACGTTTTGGTCAACCAGCCTTTCTAGCAACGTTATGTAACATTTATTTGGTTCTTTAAATAAACTGTTATTTATTATTTTACTACGACTTATTTCTTTAAATTCTGATTCAATGTAAACTTTTGTGCCTGAACCTAAGACTTTCTTTAAGGCCAGGAAGGTGTTTGGCACACTACTTTCTAAGGAATCTGAAAAAAATATATATATAATTTCTTCTATAAAACATGAAAAACACAAGGGAATTTTGGACTAAGAAATTCGAAACAAGCCTAAAAAAAAAGGTATGTTATTAACTAAAGCTCCACGTGCACAATTCAAGACGTCAACTGTATGCAAGAATGTTCGTTGTACAGTCCAGACAGGAGCTAGCCCACTGATGGAGTCACAACGGTGTAGTTACAGGCGCTCACTAGAGAGTAGGGTTGGATTAAGGTCCGTACTTTACTATATTTGTTTGACCAAAATAAATAAAATATATATTTATTTTTTTAGCACCGCTTCTTACTACCCGTTCGGGCTATACGCTTAAGTACTAATTACGCGAATGAGTTAGGAATTGTTAAGGTCGAATATAGGGGAAGTGAACCCACATTTGCGTTGAGGGAGAGTGTAAAATCATTTAGCAAAAAAAAATTCACTTGAGTGAGATTCGAACCTCGAACTCCCCGTCCTCGGAAGACTAGCTCAACACGAATCTAGCTTGGTAGCTAGGGCCACCGAAACAGATGATAAAATATTACTTAGGTAGTAATTGTTCCCAGGTCCTTTGAATATCTGTCCTAAATCGTGGCACTTGTGCAGAACTTTTTACATCTCTATGTAAAAGTTCTTCTAAATGTTGCGATGTTTATGAAATGTATTGAAACAACAAATGAAACTTTTAACTGTGCGAAGAAAATTAAACTAAACATTTCTACTGAATCAATTCTTAATTTTTTTAGAGTAAAAATAACTATTTTATATTAAAAACTACTTACTTCATCCTAAAATGATTTTTTTTTGAATAATAAACCATTTGTATCGTTTTTATATTTTCTGTCTCATTAAAAAAAAATCAAAAGGCACTTGAATTATTAATCAATGCCCAAACATCCTTTACTACGCAGCTGGTCCTAGTCCCTCAAAGCGTAATGACCTCATCTAAAAACTGAGAGCCATCCCCTCCTTTCTAATCAATACTCCAGCTCCGAGAACACCCGGATACATCGCGAGGTATGCCCTTTGCGCCTGCGCACCAAGCAAAATAAGTTACCGAGTAGAATGAAACAATGTGATCTCCTGTCAACTGTGTTCCATGTTGAGTGTACTTGGTGTTCTCTAAATGAAAGTGTTTTATTATTTTGATTAAAAGAGGCAAATTGAGTTGATGCAGACTCTGGCCCACACTCGACGTAACGAGTCTGATAGAGAGGAGATATGTTGCAATAGGATTGTGGTGACAAGATACGCCAATGGGTGAGTGAAGATCACTTGATCTAGGGGCCATCAGTTCAATTCTTACCCAAATATCTTCCTTTTTTTCAATACTTCTTATTACCATTCTGGGCTTTAAGCACTTTTCACTAAAATAATACCCGCCTTGGTGGCGTAGTTGGCTAACGCGCTTGTTTTCCAGTTGAACTTGACTGCCGAGGATAGGGAAATCCAGGTTCTAATCTCGGTCAGGTGAACTGGGGTGGTTTTTCCTAAACGGTTTTTCACTATCCCTCCATGCAAACGCGGGTTCACTTCATAATATAAATTAAATCTTCCCGATTCCTAATCCATTAGCGTAATTAGTACGTAAGCGTATAACCCGAATGGGTAGTAATACGTGGGGATAAATAAATAAATACTAAACTAATTGTTTTTCAATGTAATCTGAAATAGTTATTCAAAGTATTTATATTAGTAGTAGTAGTAGTAGAAGTAGTAGTAGTAGTAGTAGTAGTAGTACAAGAGTTTCAGAAACTCTTGTAGTAGTAGTAGTAGTAGTACAAGAGTTTCAGAAACTCGACCTAATGTAGACTGAGATGGTGTCGAGTTATTGAAATGTTGAGTTTTACGAATTAATTTGCATAAAATAAATAAAGCGTTAAACTTACTTGCCTAGTTTCTAAATACAGTCTATAACAGTCTAATGTACAATCTATAACTCAACACGCTAAAACTGGACACCCTAAACTGTATTCCACTTGAATTACACAAACAAACTGATAAGTTATTATACAGTTGCATAACCTTTGATTGTGGTGACTGGCGCCAACAACTGTGTGTGCGTGCGCGTGTCGAGTTACACGGAATGCCGAGTTATAGGCTGTCGAGTTTCCGAGACTCTACTATTGTAGTAGTATTTTTTTATTGTATCAGGAGTACATATTTTTAATCATTAAACAAGGTCCAGCTAAGCACAATGTGCTTGTCAGCTGGTGTCTCACCATAAATGTCATACATACTTGTAATAGTGTAATTATGTAATAAATACATTTCATTCGTTTAAGTCTATTTTTACAAATAACATAAATCTAATGCTTAACTTAGTTCCCTAAATTTAATACATTTTATATTTTATTTAATATTCTAAAACCAGTCTCGAATCCATTTCATAGCTTATTTGTCCTATTAGTCACTCTAGTATTATTATTTCATTAAGTCTGTGAGCCAATTAACCATTTTTTTTATTTCTCCTTTTACGTTTGATATTTTATCTATTACCAAAAAGGTATCCGGTATCTTGTTAAAAAGTGTTGGTATTATTATTTTCATGTGTTTTCCGTATTTATTTATCTAATATAAAGGTATTTTGTATTGTCGTTTCCTGGTGTTGTGACTATGAGCCTGTCTTACTTTATATGTTTCTGAATAGTAATACTGAATTATTATTTTATAGTTATACATGTTTTCTACTGTCAATGGTTTCCACTCCTTATTCATGACTTTGATACTATTGTTGTTTTCACTCATTATTTTAAGAACTTTAATTTAAATATTTCTTAATTGATTTAAATATATATCACTTGTTTTCCCCAGGAAGTAATACCATAGCTTAGATGTTGTTCTGTTAGCGCATGATACACTATTTTTAGAATATCAAATGTAACATATTGTTTTAGTATACATATATTAACCATTCCCGCTCTTAGTTTCCTACTCATTATGTTTATGTGAGTATTCCATAAATGTCTCAACTTGCGTAAATATTAAACAATTACAGGGTTTTCTATTATGTAAACAATCTCAGCCATGACCTTTTATATATAATTTATACTTTATAACACACGGTAGTCTGATATGCATTGTTTGCGTTTTTTTAATGTTGATTATTAATTTATTATCGTGAGTCCAGTTTTGTATTCTATTAAAGTCTTCCTGCAACATTTGTTTAGCTCTATCTTCATTTTTGTGCACCGCATTGTATCGTCAGCATACATAAATATACCGCAGTTCTGTATACATTGTGCCATTGTTCTTATATAGATTAAGTATAGTATCGGCCCAAGAATAGAGCTTTCCAGTACTCCAATATTTATATCCGATTCTTCACTTTCTATATTATTTATTTGAACTATTATTTTCCTATTTGTTAGGTAATCTTTAAGCCATTTTGTTATGTTATTCTTTTATAGCAAGATAAATGCACCACGTCACGTTGGAACGCCATTTGTTATATTATTCATTTATAGCATGTGTTGCTGATTACGTATCAAGCCTCACGTTGTGTCGCCATTTGTTATTTTACCTAACTTTCGTCCAAGATAAATGCACCACGTTGGAACGCCAATTGTTATATAATCATTTAAGAGCTCCTCGGTTGGAAGTCATTTATTATAGATTATATTATGCCCCACAATAAGTCGTTATTTCTATTGCGCAACAGTGTGCTTTGCTTATGATGCCACCTTTGTCTTATCATTAAACTTAAAAATGATAACACGTTACATAAAGTTTGATGTCAATTTATTCAATTAAAAGAAAAACATATTTGTGTTAATATTTAAATTGAAATACGATCATGTCGAGGGCCTAGCAACTAATTATCACCGAGCGCTTAAAATACGTCCATTCAGGACCGAACACACGTCTGTCTGTGACCACGACCGATTTCACAGTAAAGAGAAATTTCAAAATCACTGTATATATCTGAGCTCAATAGAAGCTTCTAGAAGGGACATTTTCTAACGGTGAATTACACACCTACAAACTCAAAAAAAAAATCTACTGCGTGTAAAACACTCTTCTTGAACAGGAAATTACTTTAAAAGATCTTAACTTGGTTAGATTACGTTGAAAGACATTAAGTGAGGTTGGCTCCAGTAGATGCTGCCATCTTTGACCTCGGGGCGCAAACTAGCTAGTAAATAATTTAGAGGAAGACATGATTTAAGCGCCAAGTAATAGATTACGAAATTTAAATGAAGTAAAATATGTTTAATTATATGTATAATTAGGATGATATAAAATGTTTTGAATATATAAATAATTAGAACGATAATATGGTCAATGCTTTCAAATACTCCTTATGGTCAAATCAATTACATTACATTATATACATATTACCTCTGATACCAATTTTATAAAGTGATTCTAGTAAAATATCTTTATCCAATGTATCGAACTCTTTCGACATGTCTATAAATGCTATAGCTATGTATTTGTTTGTGTTTAATTTATCTAGCATTTGATTAGTAAAAGTGTGTAAAAGTATTTCCGTACCTTTGTTTTTTGAAATCCGTATTGTTTTTAGTCAATTATTTTATATCTATCTAAATAATACATCAATTAGTTGGCAACGTATCTTTCCATTAGTTTGTCTAAAACTGGTAGAATTGCTATAGGTCTGTAATTTCTATGATCTAAGTGCTTCCCTTTTTTATAAATTGGTCTAATAATTGCGATTTTAAGTTTTTGCGGGATTACATCCTGTTGTATAATTAAGTCGATTAATTTTGTTATCAACGGGGTAATTTGGTTGTTGATAGTTTTCAAGTCTTTAATTCTGATTTTATCAATTCCCTGGCTTTTATTTAGATCTAATTTATACAATAATGTCCTTTATTTTGTAACATGTAGCCCTAGGTATAAACATACTTTGAATTGGTTATCGTTTCGATTATTCTTTTTGTCTAGTTGCACGTTGCAAGTACGTTGTAGTTGTGTGACTTGGTTTTTGAATATTTCACAAAAATTATTTGCAATATTTTCAATTTCCTCAATTTTGTCTAAATTTATATTTATTACTTCATCAATTGTCATTTTACTTTTTATGCCCAGAATTTTGCTTATTTTATATCATGTTTTCTTAATAATACTACTCACTTTGTTTAGTTCAGTTTGATAATATAATTTTTTTTCCTCAAAATTAATTTATTGACAAAGTTTCTTTTTCTTTGGTACTCTATTTTATGGGCATTAGCAGATGGACAACTTTTCCACTTCCTAAATAATGTATCTCTGTGGCGCATTTCTCCGACCAAATCTGGTGTTATCCATTTCTTATGTATGCGTTTTCCAACAGGATTATACTTATATTTGGAGCTATCATATATGACATTAATGCATATAATGAGTCAACATTTTCTTGATTTTGTAACTCATCCTAATTAACGTTTTCGAGTTTAATTTTAACTAAATTATCATCAAGTTTATCCAATAAAATAGACTAGAGCTATTATTAGTTTTACTATAAAAATCATTATTTTGGTTGGATTCAATTTCCAATTCTATTATATAATAATCAGTAATTTTAGTCTTTATTATACTGTTTGTTATTTGTCTGGTTGTTCGAACATAATATAGGGTGGTTAAATCGTGCCTGGATCATATATAATATATGTTATCCAGGCACGATTTAACCACCCTACTTTCCAATATTTCTTCCCTTTTAGCTTTATTAATTGTACATTCTAAGTCATGAGAAGCAAGCATATTGTTATAACTTTTTATTGTGATGCCATTTAGATCTAATATGTTTATATTTAAATCACCTACCAAAACTATTTGTTCATTTAATGGAACTAATTTAATTATGTCACTAATATTCTGAATAAAAGTGTACTTATCCCATTTGGGTGATCTGTAGATACCTAGTATAGTAATTTTCTAGATTTCATTTAACTTAATTTTAATTAATTTATGTTCCCATAGTATTCTTTTATTTTCTAATATCGTTGTCTCAAGGCTATTTCTATAGTACATATTCTGCGTCGGTTGTTTCTTTATATAGTCGTATTCTGTTTTTGTTGACAACACTATAGTCACTTTTAATTTGCTTGATCATATTTATAATATATTACAAAATAAAAAACCAAATAAAGAACATGCTAATTTAAACTAAAGGGACACACTTTATTTTGTTATTAATTTTAATTAGGCCACCTTCTGCCTCTATCTTAAAGCTGATTTCACCATCACTCTTGCGTACGTAAATCTTACCACTTTTTATCCATACATATTTATAATTATTTTCCCTGTATTTGTTTTTAACTTGCTACAGTAGATATTTGTTAAACGGGGTTAGGTTCTCGTTGATAAAGATAAGCCTCGTTGTCCCCTTTTCAATTACCATTTTATTGGTAACTATTTGACGTCTTTTTTCTATCCACGCGCTTCCTACAGTTATATATTAAAACTGGACAATCACGGGCAGTGGTATATTTTGGCTCTTATGAGGTAGACGAAATATTAATTCAATATGATTTTTTTCACATGGTAGTTCTAAACATTTAACAATGTTTTCCAAGACTGTACACAAATCTTTAGGTGTGTGCGTTTCTAATCCATGAATGTCTAAGTTAATATTTCTTCCATATTGCTCAACTTGATTAAGTCGTTTTTCAAAATCTTGAATTTTTTTTTGTCTTTTTGCTTGCTTTCCTCGTATAATACGTTTATTTTTTTGTTAGGTCCCTATTATTGTCTATAACAGTTCTTTCATTTCCTTTCTCATATCATCATAAAAATCAGATAGCTTGGACATGTTATTTTCTAGTTTTTCGTAGTACTTCTTTTGTTCTTCTCTAATCAATTATATTGATGTCTTGAGGTCTTCATCCATTTTAATATATTTGAGGGATGATGATCTAGATCTGAACGATGAGCGCTAAGTACAATGTGCTTGTCAGCTAGTGTCTCACCATAAATGTCATACATACATATAATAGTATAAATATATTAATTTTGGAGCTAGAACATAACTTAGTTACTAGTGTGTCTCATTTCAATCCAGGGTCTAAGGATATCTCCCAGTTTCCCAGTCCACCCCTGGGTGTAAGGATATCTCATATTGTCACAGTCCACCCTTAGGGTGTATGTATATCTCCCAGTGTCCCAGTACACCCCTGGGTGTAAGGATATCTCATATGGTCCCAGTCCACCCTTAGGGTGTATGGATATCTTCCAGTGTCCCAGTACACCCCTGGGTGTAAGGATATATCATATTGTCCCAGTCCACCCTTAGGGTGTATGGATATCTCCCAGTGTCCCAGTCCGCACCTTAGTGTAAGGATATCTCCCAGTGTTCCAGTCCACCCCTGGGTGTAAGGATATCCCCTATTGTCCCATTCCACCTCTGGGTGCCAGGATATCTCATATTGTCCCAGTCCACCCTGGGTGTAAGGATATCTCCTATTTTCCCAGTCCACCCTTAGGGTGTAAGGATATATCCCAGTGTCCCAGACCACCCCTGGGTGTAAGAATGTCTCCTATTGTCTCAGTCCACCCTTAGGGTGTAAGTATATCTCCTATTGTCCCAGTCCACCCCTGGGTGTAAGGATATCTCCCAGTGTCCCAGTCCACCCCTGGGTATAAGAATATATGTTAGTGTCTCATTCCACCCCTGGATGTAAGGATATCTCCCAGTGTCCCAGTCCACCCCTGGGTATAAGGATATCTCCTAGTGTCTCATTCTACCCACGGGTGTAAAGATATCTGCCAGTGTCTCAGTCCACCCCTGGGTGTAAGGATATATCCCAGTGTCCCAGTCCATCCTTAGGGTGTAAGAATATTTCCCAGTGTACCAGTCCACCCTTGAGTGAAAGGATATCTGCCAGTGTCCCAGCACACCCCTGGGTGTAAGGATATCTCCCTGTGCTCCAGTCAACCCTTAGGGTGTAAGGATATCTCCTAGTGTCCCAGTAAACCTCCAGAAGTAAGAATATCTCCCAGTGTCTCAGTCCACCCCCGGATGTAAGGATATCTCACTGTGTCCCGGTCCTCCCTTGGTGTAAGGATATCTGCCAGTGTCCCAGTCCACCCCTAGCTGTAAGGATATGTCCCTGTGTCGCAGCCCACCCCTGAGTGTAAGGATACATCCCAGTGTCCCAGTCCACCCTCGGATGTAAGGATATCTGTCTGTGTCCCATTCCATCCCTTGGTGTAAGGATATCTCCCAGTGTACCAGTCAACCCCTGGGTGTAAATATATCTCCTATTGTCCCAGTCCACCCCTGGATATAAATATATATTCCAGTGTCCCAGCCTACCCTTGGGTAAAAAGCTATTTTCCAGTCTCCCGGTTCACCCCAGGTCTTAAGGATGAGGAATGATGGGAGAGAGTGAAATTATTTAGGGAAAAATAACTTCACTGCGGGTGGATTCAAACCTCATTCTCTCCATCACCACTCACCAGTAAACCAGACAAAAAATTGTTGACATTCATCCCTGTTACTTATTGACGCGTGTACATTGGTCACCCGAGCGACACGGTCTGAGCCCTGATTGTAACCTTTGTTTAGTACTGGTATAGAGTAAGTTGCCAATAACTAACACATTCATTTTATGCGTACAAATAAATAAATCATTCTGACAGTGAGATATTTGGCATGCCAGATTCGAGATGGGGTTCAAGTCTTCGGCTCCTTTGCAACGAAATTATTATTAATAATATAATCTGGTATTCCTTCTCACTAGCAAGGCCATTAGCTTATGCTTGTTTAGTTACTTTATGTCATTTGGAACTAGAAAGTTAATTGCCACACTAACAGAAGTACGCCATCTATCTCTATCTTTATATAGTTCAGTTCTATCCAGTCCACCTTATTACACCCTTTCTCTTTCATGTTAATTCAAATATTATCTCTCCATATGCGTCTATGTCCTCCCATTGGTCTTGCCAGTCAATACCCTGGAAAATATTCTAGAATCTTTCATTCGAACTGCTTTCCTGCCCATCGTAATTTACGAGTCTTTATTATCCTAACAATATCTTGTGATGAATACAAAGTGTATAACTCATCATTATGTAACCTCCTACACTCCTTAGTATCCTCATCCCTTTTTGGACCAATCAAATAAAGATGCATTATGTGATCCCAAGAAGCATGTGAAAAAGTATTGTTTTGAAGTGTCTTGATCTATCTGGACACTTTACTCAGGAACGTACAGTAGCAAAGATAAAGGAGAATTATTGGTTTCCTAAAATGAAGAGAAATATAAAGCATCCCATTGTTTTGAGTGTTTTTACTAACAAAGTTCCGGGGGGAAGAAAGATGGGTCTACTTAATCCAATACTGCCAGGTAATCACCCATTACAAATTGTTAATTTAGATTAATTAGGATAATTTCCGTGAAGCCCTAGGGAAAATTCAAAATTATTAGTTATAATCGATAATCTTACTGAGCTTGTGAGTATCTTTCCAACTAAAGATACATCAATCAATAGTGCTCTGAAGCATTTTGAAGAGTTTATTGATGTGTATGGACTTCCAGAGAAAATAATAACTGAGAGAGGAACATATTTTACCTCTTATACGTTTGCTGAATTTTGTGAGTCACGTGGCATAAATCATATCCTTAACTTATCGCGACACCCCTAAGAAAATGGTCAGTGGAACGTGTAAACCAAACCATCACCCTCATTATATTCATTAGAATTCAACGGCAGGATCACAAATATTGGAACAGAGAGGTTAAGAAAATAGAGCAAGACTTGAATTTTTCTGTAAACAAGACTAATGGGAAAACGCCATTTGAAATACTAAATTGTTTTTGTCCAAGATACCATGGTGGTAGCCTTAGGAAATTTACAGATGTGAGTTTTAACAATCCATGGTAGCCGTCAACTCTACTATGAAAATAGCTCATTACAAAAGCCTATCCGAACAAGTACACCAAAAGACTTACTTCGACACACGAAGATTCGCAGGTGTGAAGTTTACGGTTGGGGAACTCGTATTAATGTGACGAGCACACATACATACCATATAGCCTACAAAAGATCAATCTAAATAGAGAGGTCCACTACTAGTGACGCGGGTATTTCCGGTTGTCAACACCTATCGATTAAATGGACTCAAGGAGGACAGAAGTAAATGACTCTATGCTACTACCACCCAAATATTACGTTTGAAGTCGTGGGGCGCTAAGTAAATCCAGACGATTATGCTGAATATGAAGATTCTTCAGATGAGGAACTTATTGAAGAACCAATGAGAGATACTCAAATGGAGAGTGCCCCATACACTGGGGAAACACCGCCGTATGAAGACACCAATGAATTTTCTGGAGTCAAATGTCAAAGAACTCATCTTACACAAAATGTCTTTCCACCTTTTTATCTGAAGGATTTTGTATTGAAGTAGGCCTAGAAGTGAAGACATTATCAATGCTTCAAATTGTGTAAATAGCTCTAATTATGTGTCATCTAAGCACGTTCATCTTTAATTATTACTTTCATTGAGGACAATGAGACTTGCAGAAGGACCGAATGTAGTAAACGTTACCTCTAGAGACTAGGTTGGTGGCACTGCAAGGTCCTGGTCGCCTTGTGAGGTGTGCTACGTAGTAAAGATTACCTCTAGAGACTAGGTTGGTGGCACTGCCAGGTCCTAGTCACCTTGTGAGGTGTGCTACGTAGTAAACATTACCTCTAGAGACTAGGTTGGTGGCACTGCCAGGTCCTGGTCACCTTGTGAGGTGTGCTACGTAGTAAACATTACCTCTAGAGACTAGGTTGGTGGCACTGCCAGGTCCTGGTCCCCTTGTGAGGTGTGTTATGAGCCCCTAAGCCACTAATGTTCACGGTGGCATTAAGTGTGGATGTAACTTCAAGCGTGCAACTTTATAAATATTTTCGGAATTGTTATTAAAATATGAACATTATCATATTGTCTAATAACAAGTAACCCTGACACTATAAGAGTGATTCTAAGAGGAGTTTTATACGTATATTTCTTAGATATCTCATTCTATCCGCATTCCCCTTGTTCTTGTGTTTCTTCTGACAAACCCACGCTTCACATCCATAGAACAATGTTGGCGCTAACACACTTTTATACACTGTCATATTACCTCCTTTACTACTACTTCATTATTAATTGCAATAGTCCACATATATCCAACTACTCTCAGAGATGCATTTACCCGTCTGTCGATTTTACCATCCATTTTTACATTTTTACATAACATTCTGCCCATATACACAAAAGCATTCCCTTGTTTTAAGTTTTCCATCTATACTAAGTTAACCATTATTTCCTTAGCCGTCCTTATCAAAAGCTATCACCTTGATTTTAAAGAAATTTATACGTAGGTCCATGTCACCACATTCAAACAATTAATTGCATTCTGAAAGTCACTTTCATTCTCAGCCGTTAATACGGTATTATCTGTATATAACAGTACTCTCACATTCACATTGTCAAATTGTACACTAAAAACGTCCTCACAAGCATCCCTCATACACTTATCCATGAAAACATTAAACAACCATGGAGACATAACACAACCTTGTGTAACACCCTGCTCTATTTCAAACCATTCACTCAAAGCTCCAGCCACCCTAACATACTCTTTACTTCCATCATACACCACCATAATTGCATTTACTAACCTTCCATCCACACCATACTCTCTTAGAACATTTCATAACATACTCCTATTCACCCGATCGTAATATATCTACACATCAATGAATGCACAGTGCCACAGTACACTTTCTTCCTTACTGCCAAACATTTCTACATCACTTGCTGCAATGCAAATATCTTGTCCCTGCAACCTCTACTTGGCACTAAACCACATTGCACACCTCAAATCTTGCCCGCAGTTTTTTCACGCACCATCTCAATTAATACTCTCCCAATAACATCATATATTTTAATCATATATATATATATAATTATGTTCAGTATTAATTATAAATTGTATTATTATTAATTTTTTTTTAATTTCTGTCCGAAGGTACTTTGTTATATAATATATACTTCATATAATATCTAGTACATATAATATAATACAGTATGATGTAATAAAGATAAATGTGATGGAACGAAATAAGTCCCTAAACTAACATCTCTAACTTAATTCTAGCTGCCTCTGTGCGATGTCTAACTCCTGATCTCACAGCATTTGAGCACACTGGGTCGTCTCTGGCCTCTCTTGTTATTTGCTTTGCCCATTATATTATTTTATTATATATTATATTATTAGAATTAAGTGTCTGTGCTTTAGTTTCCCCCTACGGGTAGTAAGACGCGGTGCTAAATAATAATAACATAACGGCTGCACCATCATAACTTTGTGCAATTAATTTGTGTGATGGAATATTTAATTTAGTTTGAAGTTCTTCTAGTATGACTTTGGATAAAATGTGTGCTGTACATCCAGATGGTTTAATAAAAGATCAAAATCGTTCACAAATTTGCCCATCAAAAAGTCTCTAATTATAATTACCATTTGATGTTGATTGGAAAAATCAGTAGTTTCATCAGCTTCGTCTGCAAAAAAATTGGTTGAATTTATCTGGGTCTTTACTTCAGTTTGATAAACTTGATACATTGAATCCAAAAGTTCATTTTGGATGGTTTTGGAGGTACCTTTAAATACATTTGATTCTTTCAAATGGAATGCAAGAGCAGAATCTAGCTCGGCTGCAAAATCAATTAAATCTAAGTAAATACCACGATTATCATAAGGTAACCCTCTCATCATGACCACGTAAAGCTAATTCAAAAGCCCCACAGAATTTAATACACATTATTAAGCGACGTAAAATGTATGTTGTTGTCAACGTTTTCATTGTGATTTTGTTTTTGTTGAACATACACAATACTTAATTGCTCCCGAATATCTATTTTGCCCAACACATTGTAGTCCACAGCTGCATTTAAATGATTTAATGATAGCTCGTGCTTCTTAGCTCTTTCTGATAAATGTTTTAAATCAGAAAAACCACCTTTAATCCATGTAGAAGATTCTTCCTTTGAAAGCAAACAAAAGAAACAAAATAATTTGTTAGTCAATTAACACCCACACATCCACTTAAATTTATCATAAATGTTTTTATTAAGATGTCTATGATAGGTACGTGATTTATTCGAGGAAGAACCGTCTATATTTAAAATTGGCATCGGCCTGCCTTTATTCTTAATTAAAAGCTTTTCATCAAAACTAATGTTATTATGAATAATGTGAATAATGTACTGCACAGAATTATTTTCGGAATTCATTTTTTAAACACTTGAACCGTTGAACGAAGAACTATAATAAATTAGTCAACAGCTATAAACATTCGCGCGCGATTGACTAGTGACAAAACACGCTGGTTAACTGTTCTTCAGGGATGAACTGAAAATGTGAAGCTTGACCTTGAACGGACTGACAAGTATTCGGCTACTTTACAAT
>CABFWO010004379.1:0-19675 GCA_902155825.1 Timema genevievae | reverse complement strand
ATTATTATTATTATTATTATTATTATTATTATTATTATTATTATTATTATTATTATTATTATTATTATTATTATTATTATTATAGCTTATAATTGTTTATATGAATAACTTGGTGTTTAGGTGGGAGGGCACGTTCCCTTGTGCCCTTTAGGACGAGCCGCCACTGCTTACGTTATTTATATTCATTCTTTAAATGACCAGAACCAAAGAGTGGAATAAATTAACCCTAATTATTAATTGGTAATCTTTAATTTGTGTCATCTTCATTTAAATAAGATCCAGTCTAATCGTTGGTAGGGAACGTGAAACTACCTAGAGCCCGAACACAATATATTTAAATCTAGCCCTTAACTATAAACTGACCCACGTGAATCCAGGATGGTCAGGCCGTATATTAACCCGGTTATTATCCGAATCAAGGACGCCGGGACGGATACAACCACTATTGACTCGTCTATGCTAAACCATAAGACGTATATAACACTAGTCATTGGTTGTCTTGCTCATGACAATAAGTTTTATTTAAGTCCTCAACTTAATTTATTTCAGGGCTTAAGGAGAGCACTTCGGTGGAAAATTTGTTGATTTTGAGTTTTTTATTGTTTAAAATAGAATAGAATCTGTTGAATAAAATGATGTGACTAGCTTTAATTTACTTCAACTCTAAGTATTACTATACAAACCTTTCCCGAAGCATTACAACCATATTTTTGAGTGCGTTGGGCTGTAAGGCAGCTTGTCCCTGCTGCCCAATATTACTATACCTTTTAACTATTTTAGGTGTTTTTTTATTTATTACCTTTAACACTTATATATATATTTTACAAACACGTCTATATATAATTTACGTTTGTCATGTAGACAATACCACTTTTTCATTTACAACAGCGGTGGAATTTTCTGTCTAATTCAGGTTATGCATCAATGTGTTCCGTTTGTTGATAATCAGTAGGTTGTTTATTTTGTGTAATTAATATGATTATTGTGTTGTTTAACCTCTAGAAATGGGAAATAGTACAAAAAAAATTTAAAAGAGGACTATTATAGGTAAACCTAAGACTAGTGACACTCTACGTACTGACATTGAGCCACAATCTGAAGACAGCTCTAGGCCTACTTCCCCATATAATTCTAAGAAGAAGTTAACCAACTCTTTTGATGATTATAAAAAGGGCCCTACATACACACCAACTTGTCGAGACAGCCAGCCAACCAGCCGATAAATTGTATAGTGTGTAGGCTTGTCCGAGCAAAAATATTTTCTTTCCAAGTTGGTCGGTTGGTTGGTACAAACCACCCTGTTCAACTTCCCCACCTCATCGCCCGACAAGTTGTTGTGTCTGTAGCGTTGTTGGACAAACCAACCGACCGGATGTCGGTCAGTCACCGCTTTTCAAATATTTAGGTGGGTAGAGTCACAGTGCGTTCGTTAGTTCTATTTAAAATTATATTACCATGTTGAGTTTTTCAGAGAAACATTCCTAATTCATTCTTAAAAAATTACGAAAATCATTTGAATCCAACTCTTTTAATAAAATTGCATAGGTGATTTTTTTTTCCAACAACCAATTTATTGTTTACATCTTTCTTGCAATATTTTTATAAATTGATAATGATATTAACGCGAATCCAGTTTTTTGTTATTTGGTTAGAAATGAAGCTATAGCACGTGTTCGATCTGAGACCACGATAGTTACGACAAATTGGACTGATAGTCGGGCAGTGTAGAGGCTCACTTCCAATTTGTTGTCCCGACCCACTGGTTGGGCCGACAAGTTGATATGTCTGTAAGGCCCTTAAACAGTTCTTAAGTGATGTACAATATGATATAGTTAAGTTAGAGTGTTTTGAAGATTTACTCACTTAAATTGCAGTTTGTAGGCTATGTCATTATAAGTTAGGAATCGAAAAAGTATCTGTTAGAGGACTTGCAAACAAAATAAAAACACATTATTTGGAGTGTAACGCTAATGTAAGTACCTAAGCTAGACTCTGAGAGTTTTTCTCTAAAAGAAAATGGAATTGAAACTGAGTTTTTTGATGTAAGCATAAGGTTGGTTGCGCACTATAGACAAAGGGAGAACTGCGGATGAAATGTTTTGTGGCATAATGAATTTGACTACTCTTGTTTGTAGATATTAAAGGTATGAAAAACTACTAGCTTCTACGACAGAACTTTTATGTAAAAACTCTATGAAGATGACTGCTGAGGAAGCAGTTGTAGAAAATGAGAATGATAAGAACTTATGTGTTTCATTGGATGGTTCATGGCAGAAACGTGGGCGGGCACACAGCTCTAAATGGAATTGTTTCATCTACTGATTTTAATACTGGTAAAGGTTTGGATATAGATATTTTTAAGCACTGTACATGTACAAATAGGATGAAGAATGATCTTGAGGATCATTATAAAGGAACAAGTGGCGGAATGGAAGTTGCTGGTGAGCTAAACATTTTTCATAGATCCCTTGAGTTGTACAATGTAAAATATACATATTACTTAGGCGAGGATGACTCCAATGCTTACAAAGCAGTATTAGATTCACAATCATGTGGAGCAGATGTTATAATAAACAATTGGAATGTATTGGGCACGTCTATAAAGGAATGGAGACTAGACTGAGGACTCTAGAAACTAAAACTAAAAACTTCCTGATGGATCACCACTTGGTGGTAGGAACCGTCTCACAGATGCTTCAATTATAAGCATACAGAAATATTATGGTCTAGCCATTCGAAGAAACACTGGTAGTGTGACAATACGAAAAGAGCAGTTTGGGCTGAATATTTTCATTGGTTATCTTCAAACGAAAACCCATAGCACAATTTATGCAAATATCGCAAGGCCATATCAAGTAATAAGGAGTATGATCATACACAACATTTCCATTTACCAGAAAATATCATGTTACATATAAAACCAATATTCAGTGATTTAACGATCCATATGCTACTTGAAAAATGCCTTTGAGGGAAATCACAAAATTCGAACGAATTGTTAAATAACGTAATTTGGTCAATGGTTCCAAAAAGAACATGTGTTACTCCAAACACGCTTAAATTTGATGTGTATGAAGAATCTGTCAGCAGCTTCAATATTGGAAATGTTACTAAATGCCAAACATTACAGCGAATGGGACCGATTCACTCATGGAAACATTTTTGTTGCTGCCATGGTAAAGTTGGATAAGCGAAAGCTGAAAAAGCACTCTAAAAAATTAAACATAAAATAAATTTAGCAAAAAGAAAACTGGAAGGCTTACTAGAAGAAGCAGAAGATCCAGAGAAGCCATAGGATGCATCAGGAATGCATTTATGTGGGGAAAAATTGAGTTTGTACACATTTTAAGTTTTTTTTTTACGTTTTGCTGTTTTCCCGTGAAACATGCTTTTCTTCACTTATGTACCTTTTTCTCAGGATGTATAAAAGCTATCAATTTGAAGTTTGTTGGGTGTGTTATCCATATAACTTTTAGCTAGAGATTTTTAAATTATCCTTCACATAGCACATGGAAGAAAAAAATCCTACTTTTTTCAAGGTTTTTAGGTGGTTATCGGTACTCAAAAAATTATATTTTTATTTAGATTTGCAATCAATAAAATCTACCTTGTCTAAGGTTGTTTTAAGAAGCTATCTTTCAATAGAAAAAAACCTAACAGTTTTTTTTCCTGAGAAAAAGGTCCACGTGTTAATATGGAGAAGAATAGGGCTAAGTGCCCCCTTTAAGACTCCTGACTATACATATCTATAGAAACTACTCACAACAAAACTGGTGACTTGCGGCTTTTATGTTTTGATGCGTTGATGACATCTCCTCACCAGTCTTCTTAATATTAGTTTCATTATTATTGATAATATCACTAATTACCAGTGAGAAATATAATTCAAATCTGGTGATTAATCTTGTTACAGCACTTTTTCTAGATGCTGAGCTAGTGTCGTGATCCTATCCCCTCTTGAAGCAAGAGGCTCCATGCATTTCTGGATCGACAAGCGCAGTCAGACGTGTGGTTTCAGTGGGCGTCACCGCGTTCCAGCATCGCTATCAGCTCAGCACAGGAGGCGGCGCCGACCCCAAGGGAAACCCATGGTGACGCCAGTTCATCGGTTCCAGCCCATAGACTGTGTGGGTGGTGGAGGGGGGAGGGGAAGGCCAGGCCCCCACAGGCATCTCAACAATTATCTGCCCCTGTCATACAGGTGCCGCCACACGGCTCAGCCACGATGAGTCATTGGTTCTTTAGTTGGAGCTTTATTCGAGCTCTGAAGAGCGTGCGTCAACCCTTGGATGTCAGGTAACTTAGGGATGAAATTCACCTCGAACCAGACGTGGTATGGTATCGAAGTATGCATTTTATATTCCTCTAATGAGAATACCATTTATTTGACTAAAGGTGACTTTTAATTAAAGCCTTGTACAAATATCTATTGTCCATGTTCATTTATCGAGGACTTATGATTCGGATGGACACCTAATATGTAAGAACGATAAAGTTGTATAGCCTTTTTCTCAGAAACTATACCGAATAACAACATGCTGTTTTTTATATTAGATTTACATTGTAAATTTAATATGAACTATATTCATAAAAAAAAGCTACAAGTTAATATTTACTTTGTTACAATAAGATATAATTTCAATTAAATTAAAATTAAATAAAACACTAAACACAAGAATATAGTTTTGAATTTATCATATTGTTCTAGAGAATAAGATAATGTTCTATCATACACGATGAATATTTATAATACAATAATTTAAACAAAATTTGTTATTTTCAAATTTAATTATGTTTAAACTGTTAAAAAAGTTCAGTCGTTTCCTGCTAGATGGGTCTGTCATCGGAAGCACCTCTCCCTCTCCTCCCCAATCCCTTTTTGGCATTATCTATACTTCCATTTTTTTGTAAGTCCCTTCCCTCACCACATTTATATCCTGTTCAGGCAAAACCCTTGACTTGACACTAAATATTGTCTGTCACTTTGTTACTTCTATTACCTATAAACCTGAGTTATTGAAAATGTTCCCTGTGATGTATTTGCATGCTCTATGTTAAAAGTTGTTTATAGAGTTGGCTTGATTCTGTTTAGCTTATAAATAATTTGGATGAACAGTGTTTCCTTGATTAGATAAAACTTATTTGTATAACACTGGTTTTGTGGGAAGAAGTGAAAATGGTTTCTCTAAATAGTTGTATTCATGTTGTATGTACAAACAAGACCTTTTCGTACTTTTAACAGTATTAATTTTGTAGATACTAAGATTCAGTGGCATATCTAGGAGTTTACTTTGGGAAGGGGGGGGACTTGTGTGTCAAAGCTATTATTTCGGTCCCCTTAAAATATTCATCACATTATTTTAATTTAAGACTTCATTATTTTAAAAGAAATTACACACACGTGTATATACAGTTGTTAAAAAAAAAGGTTCAGAAATTATGGATCTTGTTGTATACATTAGCATGAGTAAAGGAATCTTAATGACGTTACATGACAACTACTTGTGTCGATACGTCAGTAAACTCTATTAATAATAATAATAATAATAATAATAATAATAATAATAATAATAATAACAATAATAATAATAATAATAATAATAATAATAAAAGTCTTAGAAAATATAGGTCCACAAACCAAATCACATAGAGGTAGAAACACTACAACAAAGATCATAAATGAAATAATATACACTGTTACTTACTCTTTGGCATTAGAAACTAGGAACACCATTACAGAAAATTTGATAAAAGAGAAACATCTGTGCCAACCAAAGAGCATAAGAATCAAATCCATTTTCAAAGACCTGGATTAAAAAGTATTTATATTTGTTTATAGCTCAGAACGTATTGGTTTTATAAAAATATATTTCCAATAATATGTTTTTACCTTTAATAGTGCTACAATTTTACGATGAAAAGTTATTACATATTCCAAATAGTTGCGGAGAAATTATGAAAATTGGAAATTTCCCTGGTGTAAGGGACCCTCAAAGTCATATTCATGAAAAAATGAGAATTTAAATCTTGTTTATAATTATAAACAGTGTTTAGATTTAAAATTATTTCTAAATCATTAGAGCGAATTTCAAGAAAATTGATTTATTATCTTTTTGCCCTTAATAAACTAACCTTAAATTATTTAGGTTTAGACATCTAATTCCAAAAACCCCTCGGGGGAACCTTATGAAAACCACAGATACCAAATTATAGCCCAATCTGTAAAATAATTTCAGCTATATAGTGAGGTACAGACAAATAGATAGACGGCATCGTGAAAACAAACTTTTTTTTGTTTCAGTGCATCAAACGTCAACATTTATCAAAATCTTGAGTTCGAATTTCTTACGATCACAATACTTTCTCTCCGAGATGTCGATAAAAAGTAAATATTTGCTTACAAAGCTTAGTTAGCCACAGTGGTGTTCTAGAGGTAGAGCCGTTGGCTTGATCACCATTGACGGGGACGAGGTTCAAATCTCGGCCCAGTAGACTGAAGATGGTTTTCCACGTGACCGTGTAGGGACCACTTAGGAGTTAGACAGGCCATTGGGTAAACCTCATAACACCTCATTTATTCACACGCTTCCTGATATTCTTTAAGTTCTTTCATTTTGACTTCACTTCTAACATCGCATTTACAATAGATATAGTAACATTAATAAACCTTTTAAAAGCCAATTCTAACGTTAATCACGAACACACACAAGTATTCAATATCACCTACCCTTTAACCCCGGCCACAGACATCCTGACAGATTCCAGGCCCACACAGGAAGATTCAAGAGAGGGTGGTGACAGATAGTTCATATTTTTTTAACAGCCTATCACCTAGAACAAAGCGTGGTTTTCAATTTGTTTTATCTATCTTCTGTATACACAAATAGTGGTGCACTTATTTTAATTATACCCTTATATCATGTATATAAATAATTGGCGTAAGTAGCGACGGTAAAAACTAACCCATTGAAAAAAAGGGTTATATTTTTTTAAATATAGGGAAGAAAATAAATGTTTATATATTTTTACAGTAATAGAGAAACCAAATTAAAATGTCACAATTTAGTGTAGATAATTATTTCCTAAGATAACTCAGAAAAATTATACTTTGACAGAAATTTGAGCCCTTGTCCTTTGACTTGGGACGACGTTCTAATAAAACGCCGAGATTGCGGCTCTAAACTCAGCATCACTCCATTGAGAGTATATCGGTGATAGCTTGTCTTTCGTTGAATAGTGAGCAATAAAGTTGAATGGATTAAGGGTGGTGGTGGTCATCTGTAGTAACTGTGGAATGCAAGCACATTCTTAAAAGCGGGATAGGGGGCGTATAGGAGGGGTGAGAGGTGTTGGTGTAGTGACTGCCATACAGTAGCGTACCTCTGGGAGAGAGATTTTCAAAACCTCGAGATGTCCATCCGAATCTTAAGAAAGCAGCACTTCAATAGCAAGACTGGCCAGAGCTGAATTTTTTTCTAACTTACTGGGGAACTAGGAGTAGCGCACGCTCTTATAACATCGCCAAAGATTTAATAGATATTTGACAAAGTAATTAGACCGGAACATGCCGATAGCAGTGTTAAATCTCCTTTTATATCAAATGGTAGGTTTTCTGACCATTTAGTAATTCAAGATCACCGTTACTTATTGACAGAAGATCAAAAGTATTTCATGGCAAAGGTCAACAAATAACCATGCCAAAAGACCTATTCTAAAGGGGATTAATTATTCCCAGACAAATAATGTTTTATATTTAAAATAATTTTACCATTTCAAGAATTATGTTTATTTGGTATTCAATTTTAATTGTATGCTTTTATTATAGATGTAATTATATTTGGTAGATGTATACTCCATTCAGATAAGAGTATTAGCCATTAAAAACAATAGGTCCACACACGCGAGAAACAATTAAGTTTTTGACATTTTAAACACGTCATTAATGAATACAGGAATTGGTACACTAGTACTACTTATAATTAAATATAGATCCAGGGCCGGTCTAAGGCGTGTGCGACGTGTGTAACCGCAAACACAAACAATTCCAGGGGGCGTCAAAATGGCCCAAAAATAAATAATTTTTGTTTTTATCTGAGAAATTATAAGTATAATTAAAGAAAGTAATTTGTAAGAAGAATGCATATTTCTTAAATTAATATTTACATCCATGCCAAACAAAGTACTTTTTTATTTTAAATTAGAGCATTAGAATATATTAACAAAGTAAATACATTTTTAAGGTTGTTTGGTGCGACGTAACCCTGTCAACTACATTGGTGATGGGACTATACTAGTTGCCGGGTCGAGACTGTACAATCTTAGGCTCAGGCCAAATATTTCGTGGGCGGCAGGGGATGGGTGGTAGGTGTAATGTTAGTTTTGATTTTCAGTCAGTCACCTAACCTCCGTGCGAGTGATTTATTGACAATCGCTTACTCGCTATATTTTTAGTTTATTTAGTGTTCTGTGAAATTTTGCTTAAGTTTTGTTTTCAATTATTATTTTGGTGCAAACCTTTTTAGTAGGTACTGTACTCTGTGAAGTGTATTGTGTCGTATACTGTATTGCTGTTGTTATTATTATGTTTTTACTTTTTATGGTTTCTGTTTATTTTAATAATATTAAATCTATTTTTTAAAACAGTTATTAAAATGTTTTCCACACTTTCTGCAGCCGAAAATAGAAAATTTAAAACAAAAACGTTAAAAGAAACTAAGTTGAGCGCTAAACTAATTTGTAATTATTAAATGAAGGCAAGCACTAGTAAGGAAAGTGAAAGTGAAATTGAAACTGAAATTGAAACTGATTGTAACGATGATCATCTGTTGAAACAGCGCTCAGAGGAGGACGAAGATCGCTCAGAAGATTTAATAAATACTAATGCCGATAATTCTAACACCACGAAAATTCGGCCAGACTGACAAGCGTGCGAGCGAGTGCGCAAGCGACTGGGTGGCCAGACTGGCGAGCGTGCGAGCGAACGAGCGCGTGATTAGCAGATAGCTCTCGATAGTTGTTGACGAGGAGGCTCCGAATCTTGGCTGAGTGAACTGAGGGGGGTTTTAACAAGTGATTTATTGTTGTGGTTTTCTCATCCCCTCTTCACGCTAATGGTGATTCTTATTTGTAAAGGCCTACTTTGATAATATTGAAGTATTTTAACATATCAGTTTTACATATATATGTATACATATAGGTATGGTTTATGATCTTACCAATTAAATTAGGCCATTAGTAGCAAGTGTGCTAAACCTATCGATATTAATAAAAATGTCAAAATGAGAAGTTTTCCTAGCACTCGACGAACCAACATACAATAATATTGCCTAGCGCCTGTAAACTATACTGAACCGGGTCGAGCGCGCGCGCTTGAAAAATAGAACCAGTTCTATCTTTCAAGCGCGCGCGCTTAGTCTGGTCACCTCTTATTACAACCAATATGTTCTATTTTATATTTTAGTCACTCGCTCAGTCTGGCCGCCCCCTAAGAGTTATGTGACTGATACAATCCAATAAATGAATAATTCATGTGACAAATTGAAAGATCCGGCAAATTGGCAAAAAATGCTAAACGCAACTGAACGTGATTTCATTATTTCGCAAGAACCATTCTCAACAGTATTAGACAGCTACCCTAGAGACGCTGCAAAAAGATAATTTTCCAACGTATTTTATTATCAGCTTGCTTCCAACGGCGAGAAAATTAGAAGACGATGGCTAATGTACTCCCAGTCTAAGGGAAGTGCATACTGTTTTTACTGTAAGGTATTTAACACGGCACTACATTATCTGATGGAAATGTAAACTGTGATTGAAGGCACTTCGGAAAAACTCTTTCCCAACCTGAGACGTCCTCTAACCACTTAAAGTGCTACGGAAAATGAGTTGAAGTAGAAAAGAGGTTTAACACTGGCAAGGCAATTGATTACGAAAATCAAAGATTTCAGGAAAAAGAGTGACGGAAAAATATCCTCACGAGAGATCTTGCCATCTTGCCACCTTGCCCACCACAACATGGCTTTTCGAGGAACTCACGAAACCCTCTACAGCAAAAACAATTTTCTCGTGCTCTTATAGCTGATTTCAAAATTCAATCTTATTATGAAGGAACATATTTCTCGAATTCTGGGGAAAGACAATCTCAGATGTGTAACATATTTGGGAAAGAACATTCAAAATGGTATACATAGGGTCTAGTTTTAAAATTGCCATATATAGTATTCTCCACAGTTTTTTCAGATAGGGGTGGGGGGGCGCAAAATGTAAGTTTTGCACACACAAAACTGTTGCCTTAGACCGGCCCTGTTGGGTAGATCTAATAATAGTTATGTTTCACCTATAAATTAAGGTTATCTAATTAGATTTAAAAAATATAGATTCAGCTCATGACCAGTTTTATGACTATGTTAATCTTTTAATAGAAAGGGGTTCTTTATTAAATTTACTGACAAGGATAGCTGTTTACGTAATAAACATAGCATAATTAAACGTATTCCTAGGAACTAAGGATATACTTTTACTATTCTCTGGTTTAAGTTTGTTTATAATCCCTGGTAAAAATACCTTACTTGATCAAACCTAAACTTTATTCTCATTGTTGATGTCTGTACATAGTGGGTTGAACAGCCCCGCAAGCCTCACTGCAAGGACAACGGGAACTCAAGTCGTTGAGCTCAACTCAAGCGTATTCCTAGACGTCCCATTAGAGGGCAACACTGACACTGGTCCACACAACCATCAAATACAACCCCAAATGTTGCCAGTGAGTAGGATAAGGTGCGGTATGTGGGCCTCTTTCGCCCTTGCTACCGTGTTCGTCGCGGGAGCGAAGTTCTATTTCGACCACCAGGTACCTACCTATATTAAACGCTTTCAGATATTTAATGTTTTCAAGCTTAATAGTTCAGTCAACGATTCAGAAAAACCTTAAATACGTAATTTATATTTATGACATAAAGCATAATGGGAAAAAATAAATACCCCGCTAGGTCACTATGTGCTGTATTAGGATAATTTAATGTCTAAGATTAACATCCTCTCTCTGTATTCAAAAAGAGAGTAATAGGTCTAGTTTTGTTTATACTCATTTTAAAATCTATTTGAAATACCATTTTCATTAGTACGCTTGTATCCACAAATGAGTGAAAGGTAATTCACTACCTTGAGCTATGGGTGTGGTGTCTAAAATAATTATTCAACCAGATTCCTATTTTGGCGTGACCTACCGACAACTGATTGGTACGATACCGCGCTTTTACCAGCAATATGATTGTGAGCGCCCGGTGGAAGATACCAACAAATCTACGATACCGATTTTGTCGTTAAGTTAAAGGACCTATCTACCTCCTCTATTTAAGTTACCAAATCTCCAAATTTGTGCTCGCTACTGTTTCATATTTTAAAATATTTTCCGAATTATTCATAATAAGTTTTTTAATGTAATAATTTAAAAATTAAGTTTTTTTTCGTATTTGAACTATATTGTTATTCGTCATACACTTTTTTTCAATATTATACCAATTGTGTTAATTTAGGGTTGGACAAATATTTAATGTGTGAAGTTTTAAATTGTTGTTTTTTATTTGTTACGGTAGATATTATTTATAAATTCTGTAATTTATCGGTTTATATTTTTAATGAATAGCTTAGGCTTGAATTAATACAGCTGATGTTCAAGACACACATTTCCATCTTAATAATTTGCAGAGAAGTAAAGACAGACAAGGATGCAGTTGAAAATGTATCTCTTCTTAAAAATATAAGACAGAGCATTCCAAAGTGCTAGCGATTGTATAAAGAGCCACAATAACTGGATTATTTATATGCCTAAATGGTTTGTTTCAACCCTATTCGCTGATGTGTGGATCATATACTCAACAAATGAGAGAGTTCACAGCCAGACAAAGTGTATAATGTTAAAGGAAATATGGTTTATATATATATTTCCTCATGAATGGATTATGTACACCTATAATCTGTATGTATCTTAAAATAAACTAGTGGTTATTAGTGCCTTGTGCCACGCTTTAATAAACTCAAATAATTTGTAGACTTTTTTTATTTTACACTACAAATATAAATATTTAATTAGTATGGGTCCATATTGTTAGGGTGGGTTTTATAAATAAGTGCTCAAGATTTCTGCTAACTTTACACTGGAAATAAAGTTAATGAAAATGTTACCTTCTCACCTCTTTGATTAGGTAACATAATATATTTACGATTGTGTGTGGACTTGTGGGGCAGCTTGTAACACCGCTTCTCCTATCTAATAGAAGAAGGGACGAATATATTAACAAAATATATACAAACAAGGAAGGGAAGGAACAAGCATAAGAGAGATATATAAGTTTAACAAATCAGTTTATTTAAATTCAAACAAGACTAAAGAATAACAAATGGTTAGGCGAGATCTTATCCAAAACATTCTATTGTTTATTCAAGGAAATTAAATCAGTTACTTTAGACATTACTCTACCAATAGGGAACGTTAGGTGTGAAACACCTTGGATAGACCTGCAATCAACTCAAGTATGGTTTTGTCTATATTATGAAATGCTGTAACTCGTTAAAGTAGAACCAACACACATTCTATTAAGAAGGTTCGTCTGCCTTACCCCTATGACACTCTACTCAAGAACCTATATAAAAGTTTATCAGACTTTGAAGCTTTTTAGTTGCACGATTTGCCACTATATGAGAAAGCATTGTGATCGTTGCGGATAGTTGTGACGTTTTATAATAACAGCTGTTCAGATTTATAAGATTTTATTTCTGCACAATGGCTTCACATGTCAAAAATAAAAATAAATGTAAGTTTCTAGATTGTTTTAAAACTGACGTGTCAACGTGTACACGCCCTCCTATTTCGAGAGACATGATTGTGAGAAAAAAATACAAGAAAGATTTCTGGTCAAAAGAACTTTAGAAAGAACAAACAAATCTAATGATAGATTTTGTGAAATCATTTTTGGCCAAAAGATATTCTACGAGAGTGGATTGTATCAGATAGTGATGAAAGAATTTTGCAAAAGGAAAGTGTGCAATTGCTTTTTATAATTTAAAATTATTTTTTCTCTTAATTATTTCCACATTGTTTGATCAATGTTTGCAATAAAAATA
Organism: Timema genevievae; assembly: GCA_902155825.1. NCBI lineage: Eukaryota > Metazoa > Arthropoda > Insecta > Phasmatodea > Timematidae > Timema > Timema genevievae. Next base: position 6,553 of record CABFWO010004379.1, on the reverse strand, counting down.
AACTTCTGCTAGATATCAGTTACCACCACTCCTATGTCATTGGCTACTTGTATGTTTGTTTATAAATTATAACAGTGATTTTTCTACTGACTTAACTTTACACATTATTCATATACTATCAAAATAAAAAAGTTAATTTTTAAAATTGGGAATGGTGCTCTAGAACTGATACAAGTAATACACTGTATTTTCTCAAAACAGCAAATCATTAAAAAAAATTCTATTACCATTTATACTTGCAAGTATCTTCAAATCAAATAATACTTTAATCATATCTAGGCCTATTTAATATAATTTTATTTTGTAATATTTAGACATCTCACTAGAATCAAAATCCAGACGAAGAACATTTATTTGTACATGAAAGGTTAGAAAGGTTAAATAGGAAGGGGACGATGCTCAAAAACCTTATCCATAAATATTTCACTTATTTTTGTTAGTTATTAAAAAATTGATATTTTTTTGTATCAATACTCTCACAAAAATGGAAACTAAAATTATATTATTTACATTCAAAAGTGTTTGACAACATCACATTAAAAAAATAACGCTTTTTTTTAGTTTTTTTAATGGCACTTGCCACAAAAGTATTAAATTATTAATAGAGGACTGAAATTGCTCACATCCTGAAGTGTTAAACTCTCTTAATATGACTGTACTACAGCTTGGTAGTAACAATCGATATGTTGCTGCAAGTAATATTACTACATTAATTTAATTAAATAATATTTAGGGATTATAGATACTATCAATAATTGTCTTGGCACTTAAGTCATATATAGCATTTGAAAAATGTCTACTTGAAGGCGGGAGACAAACCTGGAACTATTATAAAGACGGAAGTACCAAAGTACCATGTTTAAATCTCATTTTTTAAATAATAAAACTATAATGAAACTTTATAGACTGTATGATCGAAATGAGTAATAAGTGAAAGATGAGTGGTATTGATTTACCTCGGTATTGAGCCTTCTGCAAGAACGTACCCTCTAAGATAGCTAATTAACACCACTCGCACTTTAGAAAGTGAATTAATATTTTTTAAATGCACTCAAAAATCACACTTCTCATTCACTCTTCAAGTTTACTTATTTCATTCTCGCATTCTGCCTTATCCCTTTATTGAAGGAAAGACTCTAATTTTCGTATTTAAACAAATTACCCTAAATGCTACTCATCAGGATTAAACCAAAAATCCCCTCGGATGCTATGAGCTAGATGGTAATATTGATTGATGCCTTAGTCCCTTCATACATCAATATATTTTTTAAATAATAATTTATAGCCATGTTTATATGATCAAATTTTACCAAACAAATAATTACCATATGATTTATAACACAGTATGGTATTTTAAATTTAAATGATCTTACATCGATGAGCAAACGATTAATGGTAATTTATATGTTATCATTTGCTGTGCGATATTCTTTTTATTCACTAATTATCACAATTAACAGTAAAATGTAAGCTTGGAGGTTCAAACTTCTCTTCAAAATTTAAATTGCGTGCGCGCTATTCCGCAACGATACTAACGCCATTTGGCTTCAATGCCTGATCATTAGAACTAAAGAGTAGCTAGACGCGTATATCTTACACTCTGGTCTGGACATAATATGTAAGGATACACAGTCTGCGCCGCAAAGAACTCGAGGTTGAACAATCTTTAATCAAAAACTTATCCACCAAAAGCCAGCGCTATAAACATCTAATTACTTGGACGGTAAAATTTTTTTACTTAGTATACCTCAAAATAAACTAAAAATGTGTGATCAAAAAGCCTAACATTCTCTCCACTATTTTATTGATAAGTCCATGGTTTAAATAAGTTTTAAGAAATGTGTCTTGTTTTTGGTCTGTCATTTTAAATTTTATTTTCAATATACATTTCTCCTTAAGCTATTTTAAAAGTCATTTTGCAATCAAATAAAAGGACACAATATTTTTCAAAGATGGCTAAATTTATTGTTATTACTTTTTGCTTCACTGTACTGTTTCTTTATTAATATATTTTGAGGTGGTATTTTTTTTTATAGATATTTGAAAATTTCCAAGCAAATTTTTTGCTTTCATTGGGACGTGCAATTCAGTTCACGGTAGACATGTGAAACATTTAGATTTGATAATATGGCATACCTGTCATAAGAATGTACCATATTCAATTTTGTTTTGCCTTCGATATTAAGTAGCGACTATTTGAATAGCGCGGACTATGTATACCAATGGTTCTTAACTGATGTTCCCTGGAACATTTGTACTCGTTGAACTGGTTACAAAACGTGTTCCGCCGATAATATCGTACAATGGATAGATTTATTACTAAATGAAAAAGTAATTCTGAGCCAAATATTAATGATGGGGCAAGTTTTACTGGAAGTAGTAGTAATTATGTTGCTGCAAATACATCTCACACAGAAGACAGCATTAAACATAGTAAAATAAGAAAAAGTAATAAACAATATTCGGACGAAAATTTAAGTTTCGGTTTTACATAAACTGGCGAGGAAGAACGTCCCATTCCCCAGTGTCTTGTATGTGGGTAAAAACTATCTAATAGCGCAATGTTTCCAGTAAGCTACAGAATATTTCACACATCAATCATAAATACTGACAGCACCTTACGGGTAGCCATACAGCTATGTACAGTAAATGACATGGACAAAATTTAAATTATTATTTTGCGTAGGTAGGTATAATGTTTGCTATCAGTGAGTTTGTAAACATTTGGACATTAAATCGCATCATTTTATTTTTAGGTTTGTTTCTCAGATGAATCTATATTTTCTATAAATTAGGAAACTAGCCAATATGTACGCAGGTCTTCAGATGAAACATTCTCTTCAAACCTTGTTTCCCAAACGGCGAAACATCCAACGTCAGTTATGGCCTAGAGCTACATGTCTGTGCTTGGCCCCGGTAGACTTTATATTGTGGAAGGGAGGATGAATCAAACCCTAATATAAGAAGGTTGAACCCTATTGAAAATTTGTGAGCCATAACTAAGAAAAAAATGAAGAGAAAAATAATAAGTACAAAGCATGACCTAATCCCTTAGTTCATATGAATATGGCACCGTGACGAAGAAGTGAAAAATAATTATATATAGTTAATAAAAAAATGAAAAAGCGATTAAAAATGGTAATTAAAATAAAAGGATGCGTACTAAGTATTAATTGTAACAAAGAACTGGTCTTTTAAAAACATTATTCGTAGTATTATAATTTCAAGGGTAATTTAGCGTTGTGAACAAACACGTGGGTTTTGTTGCTATATAGAATACTTTTTTTTTAGCCATGTTACTAAGTTTTGGAAGCGATGTGAAAACTTCGGAAAAGGGACACTAGAGGTTAAAACCACGTGTTTTAAATTGATATACTTTAGATACATTCTATTTTGTAACTAGTGCGTTTTGGTTTCACAGATTTTTAATTTTCAGTCCTTCATTCTTATTCTACGCCGTTATAATTTATTCTCTTTGTTCTATTTGATTTATTTAAATTTATGACAAACTTATCTTACCTCCAAGGCAAAATTTTGTCTATGACTATTTAGAACTTTTTTTTTAATGTGCGAGAGCTCGTGACCTGTAAAGGGAGAAGCACCAGGTTTCTGTGTAAAGAGAAAAGGTGAAGTGGGTTTTTCTCCACCAGAAATTGAAATTGAAATGGTAATATTTACCCATCGACGAGTGTAAAATACCACGATGAAAAGCCTCAGGTTCGGTTTCCGGCTTGGACAATATGGTTTGGCATATTTCATCTAAGATTCCGAGATATCACAAAATTAATATTGAGGTTTATGTTCTCGTCAATTTTTGGGCAAATCATATGACTCCAAGATTTTCAACTTTTACATCTAACTTCATCAGCTGCATCTTACATCTTCAAACTTACTAAACATGGCTTTTAAGTATAAAGCAACAGTATTTCTCGACGTAAATATTAATTTTAACAAAATTCAGACTTTTATTTATATGTAATATATTCATTAATTGTTGGACTAACAATAAGGGAATAGACATTCCATTAATTTTTTATATTATTATTATTATAACTTCAATCTCAAATGCTTTAGAAGACTATTGAAGGGATAAATTATTTTAGTGACCAAACTGTCTCTAAGTGCCAAGAGGCAATACAAATGTACTTTATTTTCTGAAACATGTAAAATTTAGTGTTATAACAGCGGAGTACTCCTTGGAAGGATTTTTTAACTTTTAAAAGATAACAAAATAATACAAGCATTTACAATTGCATACCATATTTTTTGTTGTATTATTTTATTCATTGCTGACCTGATAATACAGAGTTTTTTATTGTTGTTATATTGTTGATACTATTGTTTGTGACTATCATCATCATTTAGGCAACTCTAGATGCTAGATAATAATGTTATCCAAGATGGCGTTGACCTTGTCTAGTCATGAACTCCCAGCATTCCAAGGAGGCTTCCAGGGGTAAAACCAATGTCTATGGAGCTACCCAATGGTCCCAAGGTCATAATAGTTTCGTGCTTATCTAAATTTATTTTTGACTTTATTAAGTCTGTCGCCCAATAATATTTTGTTTATTTTCATTATTAAATTTATTTTATCCTTGTTCAGCCTATTTGAGTTTTATCATAAATTATACTATCATAATTATATANTGTTGAGAGTATATGTGAAAAAATATTTTAAATGTAAAGGGGGTGTTTTATATATATATATATATATATATATATATATATTAATTTTCTCTTTTGATAGACTGCGGCAGTGGGTTTACCACATAATATGTAGAAAAAATGCACACTAAAAGATTTTCTAGTAATTATATACAATTTTTTATTTTTTCATCCTTTAGTCTAATAATTTGCACACATCTGTGTATGGATCAGGAGCTTACAAATTAATGTTGAGACTTGAGAGATTAATTTGATATATTGGATATTTTTTAACGCATCTCACTACTTGTTCATTTTATATGCATATATATATTTGCGTGGAAGGATGGTGGGAAAATAAACCACCCTCAGTAGATCCAACCAAAATTTTAACCCCTGGCTGAAAAATTTATTTTATATGGAAATGTTAGACATTTTCTATATTTTCAAATTGAAGATAATTTGTGGAAAACTGTTTCTACCATTTTAATACACAACACTAAAGAACATTTGTGGGAGAGTGTTCCCTGTTGGTAGTTTTTACAGGAAAGAAGATGAGTGGCTATATTGTTGATTTCTTAGAAAGAAATTACATAGAACTAAAACAAATTTAAATAGGCAAATATAAAACAAACTTTATTTTTACCAATATATTTATTATTATTAAAATTAACAGAGCAGCAAGACATAAAATACATTATGAATAGTAGCTTTTTTTTCCCTTGTACATATTTTTGGGAACATAATAATATGTTCTATTTGTCTAATAAATACATATTGCTATATAAATTCATAGTTTTATTAAGGTGATACATTTATTTCTACATTTTTAGAAAACAATTAAATAATAAATATTTACGTTATGTCCTGCAAGAATTTTAATGCCTTCTAACGCCTTTTATTTGCCAACTTTGTAATTTTATTGATTAAATCTATACTTAAAATAACAACTAGGAAAACATATAAGATCAACCAAATATCACCAAATAATATTTCAAATTAAAAATAAGGCCAAAACGTTCCGTCAAAAACTTTTAGGCTACCGTATCTTAAATTAAAATATATTGTAGACTTTAAGTACAAAATTGTAAATACAATAAGCTTAGTACACCAAATATTTGACAATTTGTGTATAGGAGTAGATAATTATGTATCAAGTTTGGAAAGTGAAAAGTGTTTATACCTCACTTTTTATAAGTTAGGATACATAAGCAGGGGCGTCGCGCCGGGGGGGGCATCCCCTCCCCCAATGTTGGTTAAATGCTTGAAAGTTGGGAAATTTGTTAGATTTTAGATCTGGAGTTGGGGAACTCTAGACTTATTCTGTACCCCATTACTTTCTATTATGAAAGTCCTTGACCACAGACTTGTATAGACAAATTTAAAATTTCCCAACTGTTGATCCCTACTCTACAAAAAATCCCAACTTCAAAAATCGTCAAACATTTAAAGGAGATTCCTTGTTTAGTAGATTGTAGAAATCTTAATTAATCAAGTAGTCCAGTAGTGCCGTTCTCAGTAGACAGAGACAACGGCCGGCAAGTCTATGTTGAATGCGTTATGGAAATTAATCCTAAGAGAACATGAGCTTCCCAGTAGTAAAATTTCACTCAGCCAACAATGCTTGAAGTGACAGCTATGCTAGCCATTGTTTTATTTATGGTTTAGTGTTTTTAGTTGTGACTTTCGTGGCTGCTAGACTTTCACAGTTTTATAATTCAAATTATCATATGTTGTACAGCCAATGCCTTAATTAGGGCTTTATTAAATTATGAAGGCATAAATGCAGTGAATGTTTTGCAACATTCTTTTCTTATCGAAAGCTCTGAATGATGAAATGAGGACATTGAGGTTAATGTTAGTGTTTGACTTCTGAAATACACACTAATTTTTCTAGCAAGTATCCATA